>JAZGTK010017376.1:0-12299 GCA_036877625.1 Ambastaia sidthimunki
AAATAAAGAACCCCCTATTTCCAGAAGACATAAATTAAGTCTCAGAGGAGCCATGAGGATTTCCCTTCCCAGACAAATAAGATCTGGGCCACTTATTACAAAAACATAAACCACATCTTTACACTTGTGTACTTCAATATCCAGATGAAATGTACATTGTACAGGTAAATTAGGTCAAACACAATAAATTATTCTACCAATAAACACAAAACCCTGCAATATCACAGTTGGGGAACTTTCCTATAATTTGTTATACATTGTTGTAAAAAGTGTGTTGAATTACCTGTACCAGGAGCTCCAATTTCCTGTCATCCAGGAGATGAACCTGACATCTCCGTCCTTCCGTCATCTGTCAGGGAGCGAGAGAAAGAGAGAGAG
Source organism: Ambastaia sidthimunki (assembly GCA_036877625.1). Lineage (NCBI taxonomy): Eukaryota > Metazoa > Chordata > Actinopteri > Cypriniformes > Botiidae > Ambastaia > Ambastaia sidthimunki. The sequence continues at coordinate 379 of JAZGTK010017376.1, forward strand.
ACATTAATGATGGCACATTCACAGCAGGGTGAAATCAACTGTAAATACTAGGTCATGGTAACATGACAAAAATAGTAACTCCGCATACACACATGAATGTGCGGTTCCCACTCAAGCAGTGGAATTCAATCCCGTTTACACACACACACTTTTAAAGTGAATTAGCTCACACTTCAGCACCGATGCTGAGCAACCTGATTTTGCCTGTATCTTTAAGGATTGCTAAATCTGCTCATTATTATATTAGGCTGAGTCTACAGGAAAATCAAACACACTAAATACAGTTTTGTCCAGGGAGTGTGATGCTGTGTATCCAGAAGTCCTCAGACTGGGTTCAGCTGGATGTCCACACATCAGACACACTGAAACGTGATGTTTTAACCATCAATAAATCATTTGATCATTGCTTACTCCCATTTGCTTTCTCTTCACTCTTGCAAAACAACATGTGTGTGTGTGTTTACTTAAGATTGTTGATGTGGCTCCAAGCCATTATAGTAAACATCCTAAAAAGAGCAGGTGGATGTAGCACATCTATGAGGAACAGAGTCTGACTAACCATCATGAGTCAACACATGAGTTACTCAACCTTTGGGTTCAGCTGGTTTGACACCTCAAGTACACAGAACTAAACTGCAACCTGATACTCTCATTGTCCTCTTCCCTTGTTGAGAGCTTTTCATGTTCTGTTTGTTTTTCTATTTTTCAGGCATAGGAAAAATGCTCCAAAGGAACAGAGAGCCGGTGCATGTGATACTAATAGCAACTGTGGTCCGCATCCATCAGCACGTAAAGACTTTCCTCTGCTTCCTGTTTACACATCCTGTATAAATACACGAGTAAGACGGGCAGCACTGCACTGACTCACTCTCGTTCTCTTTTTTACGCTGTATCTCTCTCTTTCATTTCATCTCTCCCACTTTGTCCCTGGCTTTGGCGCTCTCTCCCACACCCTCCATCCCTAAATGTAGGCCAAGTTCAAAAGGAAAGCGGAAAAAGGGAAAAAACAAGACGTTTCTTAAGCTGTTCAGCGTGGTGTTATATGTAAGGATGTGAGAGCTCTGAATGGGAACATGTGGACTGTTCTGGCTGCCATCAGGAAGGAACGTCCCTGAGGAACACAAACAATGAGGCTGATAAAAGCAGTATGGCTCACATTTCCTCCACGCACACTGGAGGAGGGGAGTCACAGGACTGGAAACACATCCTTTCTTCCTCTTCTCCTCTGCCTTGTTCCTCAGCAGGGCTGAGGATTGCACCACCTCGGGCATAAGCAGCCAACGCACAGCCATGTGACCGACCACAAGATTGATTGTGTGTCTCTACACAGAGTGGTGTGACTTTTGTTGTTGATCTGTGAAGATGTGTTGTATACAGTGTTTGGCTTAACATTCCTGGTCATGCTAGCCTCTTTCTCTTGTTTTTTCTTTTTAAATTTAACAGTTTCTCCCTTTTTCTCACCATAGCATACTAGCTTTACCTTCAAAACACTGAAATCCTGTCAACAAAATAACACACCCTCAGGCAACATCTGTATTCTTGTCCTTCCAGCACTGAGGGGGTTCACATTTCCATATTATAAAGACAAACCCAAATCAATATGAACTGACTCACCTGAACCGGGTCCAGTCTTTACTAATGAGTTTTTTTATTCCTTCCCTGGAGCTACACATGACCCAATTAGGTCAGCTCATCTAACTTTCATGATATTAATTTACAAGAATTAAAACGGCAGTATAACTGATACAAACCACAGACCAGCACCACTAAACCCATATACATACTTCAGTTAATGGTTAGAATAAACTTTGGAGTACGAGCTGAGCTACATTAGATGAAAGCATCATGGAAATTATATAAAACACTAACAAACTCAGAAGGGGTGGGAGATTTTTGAGGTGGCACAAAGCTGTTTCAATACTGTAAAAACTGCATCTTTCTGCAGCCACAAAATCTATGTGGGCCTGCAAAGATGCAGAACCCTGAGACGTCAGCAAGTTTGCTGCATCAGATATTGGGCTGACTTTCCAATCTCAAAGGTGAAACTTTACCACAGACCCATCTGCAGTAGCCCAAATATACTGCAGCTTTATAACCATATTAATCTAAATCAAACTGTCAGAGGCGGGTATATTCTAAAAGTATGACAGAATAGGAGGTTTTGAAGGGGGCCAAACGGCATGCTGTTGATGGCAGCTTGAACCCACACCCTCATCTTATAATAACACCTCAGTGCCACTGAATACAGGCTCTTCTCATTGGGGTGCATCTGTAGGGGGAGGTGGAACAATTCTTAACCCCGAACCAGAATCTAACAGTCTGGTGATGGGAACAGTGTGTTGGCAATGGTGTGTTTGTATGCTGTGTCTGGTGTGGGGTTAGAGAATGCCTTGCCTGTAATCACTAAATAGTGAGTCACTTCTTCCGCTGCTGAGATACAGGGTGGTACACTACACTCACGCTTCCCTGTGAACCTGTGATGTCACTAAAACCACATAACACACACATCCCAGCTCTCCAGTCAACATAATCACTGTTACTTCTCACAAATCTGCACTTAATCTGATGCACAACTTAGAACATGATTCAGGCAGCTACAGTGTAACATAATCTGATCCAATGCTAAAACTCTCTAATGCAGATTTAAAACTGACCCGATGCCCTGTTTGGGGTGTCATTGCGGTTTAACCACGCTAAATCCTAAGCTACATTTTAGCTTGACATACACTGCCACTGAGCAGTATGATACAATAAACGTGACTAAAAAACAGAGATAAGGGCATTTGAGTTTGTGAACTTTCATATTAGGTATTTCAAGAAACAAAGAAGAAATTAAACATATATATGAATGGTAGAAACAGACAGGAGCCTATGTACACAACAAAACGTATTAACCATTATTCCCCCCAATGCACAATTTAAACAAAATAACAATGTGTCAAACTGACCAGACAAGCACATGGACACCACAAAGGAAGAAAAAAAATCAATTTTCATCACAAATACAGGCACGAATGAAGCCTCACGGTGCAGACTGACAAATGATAAAAGTCTAGGCAACTACAGGTCTGGTTTCATGCCTGACAGTGTTTAGGGCAGCCCAGGCTGCTGACACAACTGCCCTGCAGTGCAGACATCAGTAGCACAAAAAAGACATCTTACAGCTGCCTATATAAACACACCATCCATCCAAAGCTGTGCCTCAAAACTACTGCTCTACCTAGACAGCATTTCTGCATATTACAGTCACATGGGCTAAAACTGCTGTTTAGGTAGACAGCTCTCCAGGTTTTCAAGAAGAGCACAAATTATGTAGTTTTTATGGGGCTGTCATGTGACAATGTCTGCATATCTAATAGTCAAATAAATGGAGAGCATTATGATATCCAAAAACGTTCCCTATGTAGGCAGCACACCAGGTTTTGAAGCACAGCCCAAATCTCCACACTAAGGCTGTCACAGGACATTACCACCAAATCTAATAACGTAGTTCAGACACAGCAGCATTGTTTAAAGATCTTTAAAGAAATGACTGAGGTGGTCGTATAAATGCAATGCTTTTTAAATCCCTCCCATTTCCCATAGTAGACTTATTAGATATTTGGCATTTGATATTTGGACGAATGGATGTGACTGCACATCAATGGTGACCAAGCAAAGCAAATGAAGCAGCCATAGACAAGTGCAGTATGCAAACTTTCACCCTGCCCCTCAAACGCATCATTTATTGCCTTTAAATTCACAATAAGGGTGATGTTTGCCCAAATAGAGCAACATTATTACATGTTTTTTTCAATAATATGCCTCGGTGTTTCTGAGGTAAACGGCTAGCTGGCTAGCTCCATTACATGAACGGTTTACTCTATTATTCACCTCCTAAAATCTGATTTTAACGACGATATCCCCCGTGTACGGTCACACGCGTCGTCATTTCAATCCGTCTGACTCGCAAAATGCAGAAATAACATGTTATTTATGGGAAAAGACGGGAATATTTAGCGCATCCATCCCTCCGTCTCTCCTCACAGACGCGCTGCTGAAGCGGGAAGCGCGAGCGCGCGCGCGCGGTTATTTACCTTGTTGAAAAATCGCCTACAATCGCGCCGACATGAATTCCTCTCCCAAAAATAAACACGATATTAACATCCAAACGCGTTAAATCCGTGCAGAGAAAAGGTTTAAATCTTCATCGCGGTCAGCATCATCCATGCCGCGATTCCCGGCAACGCTGCGCAGGCGACGCGTCAGTGCGGTGCGGGCGGAGCGGACTGACAGCGGCAGTACCAGCACATCCCATCCCGTCTCTCTCCGTCCTCAACGCGTCGTTTCACAGGGACCGCTGGCCCGCTTCCAGCCAGCAGCTCCGCACAGCCTCACACTGACCCCTCCTCCCCCCGCTGCCGCTCTCCGCCTCTCCCCGCGACACCGGCGCGACTGTCATCACGCTCGCCCTCATCACTAATGTACGGCTACCGGCAATATGCATGTTAATCTCCTTAATGCAACGGGTGCAGGAGCCCAAAACCCATTCGTTGCTTTAGATGCACACAGAATCCGAACACCAAAATCACCAACAAAAACGCAGCATGATATTACAATGGTTTTGGGATAAGATGCACAGTGCCATCGTAATGGCTTGATAGTCTTTGTGAATTGCTTGGAGTACAATGCATAGTGATATTTAGTAATCAGCAAACATTTATTGCCATAACACACACACACACACAGACACACACACACACAGACACACACACACACACAATGACTAACAGAACCACCACATCTGGATTTTCAGTAAAAAAGCAACAGAAACATTTGGGAATGGGTTGCACTCTCTGTCTCTGCCTGACTTCTTCCGCCCCTCCGTTTCTAATTCAGACTTCCCTTCCCGTTTGGTTTGGCTGGGGTGAACGAAAGTGGGGAAAAAAAGAGAAACGTTTAAAAGACGCTTTAAAAACTGAAGCGCTCCTGTGTGTGCTCCTTTACACAGAAGTCTAACGGTCATTTAACCGCAATGTCAACATTTCACAGCCCTCAATGAAAACTTCAAAAGCGTTTTCCTTTTAAGGGTCACAGGCACACAGATTCAGCAGAATGAATCACTGAAGCTATTTTTGTTGTGTTGCATTGAAGGGTTTTTTACTCCTAAAACTAGAAAACATTAACCCAGGTTAATGAAATCCTATAATATTTATTGTTTTATGTTTTTCAACAGGTTGTTTATTTGATGCAAAGTTAGTTTTTTTCACATTGGGCCATGATAAACTATATCTAATGTTATCTGTTATTCAATGATGCTAAACAGAATCTTTCCACGGCTGTGGGATTTTCAGTCCTGTTTTAACTACACTAACAGCAGAGAGAAAGTCTGCAGTAAGGGTCAGAATTTTCCATCTCTCTTTATCATGCTCTCTGTCTCTCTCACGCAAATACACACATACTCAAGGGAGGGACTTGAAAGTAATTGAAAAACCCTCCAACATAATGCAATTAGGCTGCAGGCTTACATTTCATTTCAATCCAACTGCAGGCGATAATACCATCAATAAACAAGACAGCCAACTCAACTCAATACTCAAGTCACTCAAATCTGAACGCAGTTTTTAAACGCAGATTTGTTTTCTGATTCAAAGACACCGTAAAGAATTTACAGATCTGAAGCCATCTATATACTTGTGCATATATACATAAACGTATACAGTTCATATATGTGAACAATTGTGATGGTAATGACACTTGTTTATGTTGCATACACACACACACACGGTGAACAAGTGTCTGAACCATCATGGTTGTTCATTTCATTGCTACATCTGGATTTCCAGCCGCAGCGGAAACATCACTGTCCAATTTCAACAGCCCCTCATGATCTCTCTCCGCTCTCGAATACATATTTTAACTTTATTGGCTCCTTCCTTTATGCACAGGTCCAAACAGTGTCACAAGCACTCATTGTTTAAAACAGAGTCTGTCTGTGTGTGTGTGTGTGTGTGGAGAGGGTAAATAAGGGGAGAACGTTGGAATCTGGACATTTGTTCAATAGAAAACCCTTGATACTGTGGGGGAGTTTTGGACTAACTGAAAATGTTCAGGCTCACACGATTGTGATTGGTTAGGGAGAAGGTCTAAAATAAACTTCTGAAAGACCAATCCCGCCCATGTCTGCCAGACCAAAGCACAAAACACGGTTTAATGTGTACTGTCTTTTGTGTCTAGAAGACCTAAAACAGATATGATTGAGATGTTCTCTAAGAAAATGAAAGGTTGAAATTTCCTCAAAACGTCCAAAAATATGGGAAACAAACTCTTGTGTTTTCTGTCGGCCCTTTTCTCTGGCTCTCTCTATAAAGTAAATGTGGTTCTTGTTAAGAGTCTGTGAGTTCGGTTATTTCTGTCTCACTGCCTCAAGGCTTAGATGCAAAACTGTGTGTGTGTGTGTGTGTGTATTGAAGGGTTTGTTGTTTTTTCGGAAGGCGGTCACATAGGTTACACTTCTCTGCGGTGGACATAACGACAGGTTGTATAGTTGATGTAAACAATATCAGCTGGAGGAGGTGCAATGTGTGTGTGTGTTACTTATGGTTATATATTGAGGACAAATTTGTACTCCTGACAATTTAAGCAAAACCTCCTTTTGGGGACATCCTTAATTGTATAAACTGTGTGAAAATATAGTAAATAGTTTTTTAAATGGTATAAATGAAGAAAGTTTTCTGTTAGGGTTAGATAGTTTAGTAAGCATGTGTGTGTTTACATGTGTATGTATGTGTGGTGAGGTCATGGCCGTAGCATGTGGCCTATAATGTTGAAACGACATGTAAACAGAGCTGACCTTTAATTGAAACAAGATGGAGTCCATTGCTGATCCCTGCAGCACACAAACACACACACACATATAGTACACACACACACACACACACACACACACACATAGTACACACGTATCTTCTATTGACTTCCTGTAACAGCAGGGAAACATTCATCTTAATTATTTCGCTGTCTGTTTCACGCCACAGTCATAAAATTTGCCGGGACAATAAACATAGAAACTCTTCACACCAAAACGAACCATATGCTCCCTTCATGAGCTAGCTTCCCATCATCTCCTGGAGCGGGGGTGGGGGTGGGTGAGCCACGGGGCTTTGGTGGGGTTCGGTTTTTAGGGTGTAGGATGTAGACTGTGGGTGGAGGTTTTTTATGGACCATCTCAGTGGTGTAACAAACTCCCTTAAATCACATCAAAGACACCCCGCAGCCTCAGAAATGAGCCCTGGGTAAAAGCATGTGTGAGTTTACATTGAATCTGTGTAATTCTATATGCAGGGGTCTTTACAGGCCCAGGTGCAAGTGAGGTTGAAGGTACGATGGCAAGTATTTATGCAGTTTTACCTGATTATTCTATTAGCTCATTTTGGGGCAGCTGAATATGTGTGTGAGCTTTGGGCCATAAAACAGGGTTGAATCTTTAAAGGGAACTGGTTCCTATGAGCAACCGTGGACTGTAAAGTTATAGTTAGATGACAATGTCTGGAACGGGAACCAAAGCACCTGTGTCTGTACAGGTGTGAGTGTGTGTGCTGCTAGACCATTGAGGGTTATAACTACACTGTGTGAGAACATCTGTGTGTGTGTGTGTGTGTGTTACTGAGTAGTCTAAAGAGACCCGTAACTTTACACATAGAAGCCAGTACAGTGAAAGCGTTCAGATGTACAAAGAGGGCAGGGAGACCGAGAGTCTTTTTGTGCCTCTTGTTAGTGTGTGAATGTGTGTAAGTTATGAGAAGAAATGTGTTTCCAGTTAAATCTGTGGAAAAGAAACACAGCCACATGCAAGCACTTCAGTGTGTGTGAGATTTCTCCTGCTGCAATTTTACTGCATAGCTATACTCCCATCTGCCCCCCCCCACACACACACAACCTAAACGTCTCAACACACCCACACGCACAAATGTATTCCACTATAGAAAGGAAACATATGGGAAAAATCAATAAGACAGAGATAAACATGTTTTTAAAGTCTACTGCAGGACTCTTAGCTCCATCTTTAATCAAACATACCTGAGCAAGAGAATCAAAGCCTTCAGATGTGTTTGATTAGGGCTGTAACTAAACTCAGCTGGACAAGTCCTGTTCTACTATAACTACTAAATGCACATGGATTTAGCATTCAGGTCTGTGTGATTTTAAAGGGTTGTCTGTCTGTTTAAAGCTGAGTCATTCTGATTTTTGAATACTGAGGTAGGCCTACGAAATGCAAATGTACCCTGACAAACGGAAACTAACCCTAGATTTAGTTTTTTGTGCTACAGCCATGAACAACACTTTAAGATGTGCTTTTATTTGTCTAAAGCACCGAGTCCAAACACAATTACAAGCTATTTATTATGTTAATATTATTTTACATGCAGCTTTGGAACTTGGCTAAGCTAAAAATCTGTATCTGTATTACGTTCAAGGAAACAAAGGCTTTCTAAAGACTGTGTGTTATAATCGTCAACTGTTATAAAGTAAGATAAAAGGAGGGATGTGGCAGTCTGTGTGTGACATGAACAGATTGCTGACTCAGGAACTGTGTGGATCAATAAATGAGAATCTTTCCTCTCCTATATCAGCAAAATGATTCCCACATGGCTAAATGTGTGAAAGTGAACTGGGACATAAACCACATAAAGTATAGAAATAATTCACACACAGATGAGGGAGAGAGAGAGAATGAGAGAGTGTGTGTTTGAGAGAGAGAGGGAGAGAGAGAGAAAGGGTTTGTGAGAGATAGAGAGACAAAAAGAGAGAGAGCTCACAGCATCACTTACAGCAGTTGAGCATCGTCCACTTACACACTCTGACCACAGACCACATCACAGCTCTCACTGTATATATGTCCACTGATAACTCTCATCCTCACAGGCCGTGTGTTTGTGTGTCTAATAAAAGACTCTCATGAGAATCACGTTTCATTAAAGTGGAAATATTATCTAGTTCAGACACATGCTGTCATTGTATGTGGAAAAAAACAAACATTTCTCATTATACACTTTAGGTTGGGAACAGAAATGAATGAATTTTTGTGTGTACTGTTCCTTTAAATGCCACGCTTTGGATAATTACAAAAACGTTCTCTTTCGCTCAGTGCTGTTTTCTCATGCTGTGTATTAGAGGAATGCTTTCATCCAGTACCGTCGGCTATTTCTGTATGAGAGAACATCTTTAGTCTGTTCAACATTCCCTGGATTCCTGAGAAACTAGAGCAATTTGGAGTTTGTTGTTAAAAGAACGTAAAAAGAGCATTTGGGGCCACACACACATCTGCAGTTTATTAAACTGAAATGGATCTGTGTATGAAAACTTCAGGTGTTCCTGGATATACTGGACCTCCTAAGATAAACAAACACACACCTACACACACACTCGGCACTGATAAATGTTTTCTTGCATCTATGACACTCCATAGCTCTGTTCCAAATCCAAGATCATAAACAAGTGGAGAGAAATGGGTTTCACAAAAAAGCATCACATCTAATAGAATGAACTGTGAGTCTTCTGTGCAAATGAGTCACACTATTTGTGTGGTGTGTGTGGAGTTGCTACACCACTGTCTACAAAGTGCGCTCCAATCAGATCCCATGACAGTTAGCATGCTGCTGTAGACTAGCGCAGCTCATTAGGTTTTGAAGCAGTTTGTGAGACACTGAACCATCTTTCACAGGAGTGTTTATTGGCTGACAGTAAATTGTTGTCATTGTGTGTCACTGTATAGTAAGTGAGCAGTTTCCACCTCTCTTTCTCTCACTGTCTCTCACTCATTCATAATTAACCAAGTGTAAATCAATCACTTGGACAAAACCGCAGAATAATGCCCATCTCAACAGTTTCTCATGGGAGCTGTGATTGGTGCCTTTAGATCAGGTGTGTGAACGGAGCCCTCTGATTGGCTGGGCTGTGCAGGCAATGCAGACAGGATGAACTTCATGACCTATCACATAGTCACTGAGCAATACACAGAATATAAAACAGAAAGAGACAGGAATGAGTCCTGCAGCTGCCCTTGACTACCCTTGATATTATTTTCTTAAACAGGAAAACACTCTCTCTCTCACACACACACACACACATTCAAATCCTCAGACACACACAAAGTGACGTGCAGGCCAAATGTGGTGACCCATGCTCAAAATGTGTCCTCTGCATTTAACTAGTTAGTGCACACACACTCTTATGATGAGCTGTGAACACACACACACAATACACATACTTTTGGGGGTAAGGTTCTTTGCTCAAGTGCACCTCAGTTGGTTCCTGCCAGCATTAGAGTTGAACCAGCAGGCCACAACTGCCCACTCTCTGTCACACACACACACACTGAAGGAAAATTTATGACCAGGATATTAATCAGAAAATCACTTTCTGTGTTCCAGTCGTACAGGTTTGGATTGACATGAGAGTGAGTAAATAATGAAAGAACTCTCATTTTTGAGTGAACTGTGCCTTTATAGAAACACACTATGCAATGAACTGCAGGCTAACTTTACTGTCAAGGCAAAAAGATGTACTTAACAGAAAAAACACATAAAAAGACAGGTGCAAGAATAACATGAAACATTGCATTCTGTGCTTGTTATTAAAACTAGATGAGCCTTTGAAAGTAGCCCCTGGGTATCCTGACAGAATGTCTGTTTCAGTATAAACACACACCTGTCCTCAATACTTCAACTCCAGTTTACATTTCAAACATTAATATATGAGCATTTCAGCCTCCTCTTTACACCCTGATGACATCATTAGTCACATGTATCACCATAGTAACAGAACATGGGTCCAGGTGCATTTATCCCTTGATTCCTGACTGGCACTAAATCAAATCTCATCTCACACACTTGTCATGTCCACAGAGCATTCCTGGAATCTGCACAGAGCCACAGGGATCCCATGACTGTACACTAAAACAAACAGCATGTTGGATTTAAAATACACCGTTATTGAGTATTTATTGGCTTAAACTGTGACTTCAGAATATTTGTGAGAAACTGCACAAACATTATTATTAATGCACGAAAAACAAACATTGTTATCATGAGATCGTGGCTATGTCTGGAATAGCATTCTTCTATTCTTGCTATTTCTGCAGTATGCATGACAAGATACTCTTGACAAAATGTGCAGCACCCTACTTAGTACCCTAATATTACATTTCAAACACAGCCCATGGCAAATCTTCACTGCTAACCACACACACACACACACTGTTCATACTGTGCAACTTTATTACTGATTTATTTATTATGTTACGTTAGTGATGTGAATTATTCACACACACAGATAGTGTGTCTTGAGTTTCAGTGAGGTAAGAGTGTGTGTGGTGATGTACGGAATCAGGTCACAGGTCACAGAGGATGATGGGCTGTTTCAGACTGTAAGGAGGGCAGGTTTTCGGGTTTCTAAACGTGATGGTTCATGAAGGGTCACGTCAGAGGTCACCTCAGGAACGCTCCTCTATAGCCTAACAAAGCAGAACTATTCCACAGGTCAAAGGGCAGCTCTGTGACCTCATAACTTCCATATCTTGTTTTAAATGGTACCAAACACTGCACAGCTTATGAAAGAAAAGTGTGTTATCACTTTAAAATAATAAAACAGGTGAAAAAAAATCCCATTTAAAGATGAAATGTAGCCATATTCAGGAGTCATCATAAAGGAAATACATCAGGAAATGTAAAAATCTTTCGTTCATTTTTCATTCCAATTTTTTTAATTATTCATTATAAGCAAAATATTAAAAGCTGTATTCCAACAAACAAACAACAGACTCATAAATGATGGCAACACATTAGAGCTGAACAATCCTGAAGTCATTAGAGATAATGAAAAACAGACTAATGCATCACTATAAACATAAAATACAAAAAGTTCCAGATTCTGTGTCAGTG
>JAZGTK010017377.1:0-12299 GCA_036877625.1 Ambastaia sidthimunki
CATCTGCTTGGTTGCAATTTAGTTTTAGTTAAAACCACTCATTTACATTTTTTAATCATCAGCATACATTCCGTCATGTAACAGCAGATTGTTGTTAGAGCTGCTATTAGTAACTTTATGCTATTACCGCTTTACATGTCAAATTCTCCTATTGTATACCATCATTATGGCCCTACCCATTGTTGACACCTTTTGTCACTTAATCAGACCCGTACTACCATTTAGATGTAAACCACTTAATGTAATGCCTTGCTTTTCTTTTAACTAGTCGAAGTCATGGTTACGGACTGCAGTTTAAGAACTGGCCCTCCCTGTCAAGCCTGGTTTCTCACAAGGTTTTTTTTCCATTTATTAATCCCTGGAGTTTTGGTTCCTTGCCACTGTCTTGGTTACAGAGAGTCTGCTGACACTAGCTTAGACAACTTACCTAGGGAACACTGTATTAGTATTGTTTAATAATTCTGTCAATTTTCAATTATCTTACTTTTCATACATATATATATATATATATTCATACATAAGTTTTTATTTATTTTTTAAGTTTCAAAAAAATTTTACTACCTTGTAAATATCCTTGATTATTTTTCATTGTCATTTGTACACCTGCTTTGCAACAATGTGCCATTTTTAAAAGCGATTTTGTAACACCCCTGTCTTGGCTGTCATGTTGGTTTGTCCCATGTTGTGACCATATTTGGAGTTCCTGTTGTTGTCCTGTCTAATGTTGGTTTGTCCCATGATGTGACCATATTTGGAGTTCCTATTGTCCTGTCTAATTAGGCTCACCTGTTTGTAGTTGGTGTCCTTTAAAAGTCTGTTCATGTTCAGTCTAGGTTGGTATGTTAAAGTGTTCTTCTGTGTTGCCTGTTCATGCCTGCTTCATTCTTGGATTATTTGGATTAAAAACCTTTATTTGGGTATCCTTGTTTCATGCCTGTTTTGAGTGCATTCATTACAGCTTTGCAAATAAACTTGATGTGAGATATGTAAATGCAGCATTTTCAGTAATTGAAGCATGAAAACCTGAGTGTTTTTTGACATGAACAAAACACAGGCAAAAGAAGGCAAAATCACCAATAAATACTTTTCCATAATTACTTTGAACTAGAGAAAAAGATTTGAAAGTTACAGTGTTTTATAATACAGTCATCTCTGTCTCAAATATCCCTGCATCCGTAATTCTCCATTTCTGCAGATACATTTGCAGATTACCGTGTTCGACATACAGTAAAACATCTGTATAGCGTTCTGTATAAGCGCATACATATATAGGCTGGAGAGGAACCACCATCGTCATTACACATGCTTTCCTAATTGTTTACCTCATTGTTTACCTGGATTACTGCTCTGATTTCATCAGTGTCCTCTCCTTCAGGTTTAATTGTTCCTGCCAATGAGCTGCAGTCTGCTGAGGATTTTTGGATTTTCACCGTAAATATTTGATGGCCCATGTGAGGCTTGATCTATCACAAGGCTGGCGTGAAAAATTATGGCAGACAACATGTGAGAGGCCTTTTGGAATTTGGCAATAAATCAAAGCCATCAGCGTTGTGTTGGCATCCTTGTGATATTTATGAATTAAATGGATTAACTGGTAAATATTGCATCTGGAACCAGAGGTTTAATTTAGGATTCAAGACTCACCTGAATCTGCATCTGTAATCTTTTACATTACAATGATATATAAAAAAGACCAAATGGAATCTGTGTTTACTTTGGTTAGAATATTAAGATGAGAGTACTACAGTCTCATTGGTTGGTAAAAACATGATCAGTTTAGTTAAAAATATTCTTAACATCTAGTGCTTTATGACTGCTGGTTGCTCCACTTTCTGCTGAGAGTCTCTGTGGGACTGTAGAGGGCTGCTGTGGGCAACAACACTCAGTGAAGAGAGACATTATCCACATTTGTAAATGAGTTAAGACATGAACTTCTGTTTTTGTCTTTTTTGGTACTGTATTCAGTTATCTTTACTGTATCCACTTTATTTAAAGTTAACTTTCTTTCGTAAAACACATGGAGAAATTTTAAAGAATGTTGCTTTAAAATGCTGCTGTTTCTTTCTATACAGTGAAATGATAAGTGCACTGAGGCTGTCAGTCACTAACATTGTTCCTAGGAGGAAAGTCATGTAGATTTGACAGAATATTTATTTATAGGTGAACTATTCCCTTAACCACAAGTTCTGTACAAACTTGATGAATTTATTGTAAATACATTTATCACTACCTGAATTTTTGGGATTGAATTCAGTCAAGTTGTGGAGTACAGTTGCCATTCTCATAAATAATCAAACTGTGTGTAAACAGAACAGGATTAGGCTCTCAGAAGAGGAGTGAGAACCACATTTAGCTGCGTTGCGTATGCGGACAAAGTCAAGACTGGTCGCGTGATTGAACATAATGATGTAATAACCAAAAACTTTCCTTAATTGAAGAGATCACTCATTTTAATTACAATAGAACACAGGAACATACTTCAGATGTTTATGAGGATGTAAGCAGTGATTAGCTTGATGAACATCGTTCAGTCTAATCATTATCTGAGGCTGCTGTGGAGTCAATTAATGTTGTCACATCCCCACTAGTCACAGTTTACCTGAGGATTTAATTTAAACACTTTGCACACAGAGCGTCAATAAGGCTTGAGTGTAATATTGTTTTGTCAGCAATAGCGTCACCTTTTTTCAATAATTATAGCTATAGTGTGTGTGTCTGTGTGCCTGTCCTTGTAAAATTTTATTTATTTATTTATTGCAATAGCAAAACATGATTTGGCTGTGTTGACCCATACTGAATTATTTATGAATTAATATTTCTAAAAACAGAAGCAGGAGGTGTACAATGTTAAATGATGCCTGATGCAAAATCCTAGTATACAACTACATCATTTTGAGTTCAGATATTGTATAGGATTATTATGCATTGCCTTCTGCAAAGTTCTATCCTTTTCTGTTATTACATTTTTTGAAACCGCAAAACTTTTGTCTTTCACAGCCTTTGTGTTCTGTCTGCAGTGAAGATTCACAGAGGGGTTATTCACACAATGACGATTATTGTACATAATGGCTGTTGAATTAATTCCAGCGCAGGCATTAAATATTTCAGTACACAATTTATGATTTGTCCGACAAGCAGCCATGCAGCAGCGCTTGAGTTTTCCAAGTGTCATCTTTTAATTCAGCGGCGAGTGCTCTGAGCTTTGACTGAGAGTCTCCACTCTATATTTCATGTCTGGCAGAGAAAACCAATTCAGCCACCCTCCAATGGAACATTTCTCACCTTAATTTAGTCTCAACTGAACGATCTGTCATTTGAAGCATATTTTTGAACAGATCTCTTTAAAAGGATCTTGTTTCCTGGTGTCATTATAGTAATGCCGTATATTCTGTGGTCTTCAATTAGGGCATTCATGTCAACCCCCATTGAGAAGATTGAGGTTCAGAGCTTTAATATGAGGGTATGACTCATTGCACAGATGTTTGCATCTTCTCCACACTCATACAACTCCTGAACACATCTTTGAGCTTTTAATAAGAGCTGTTGCTAAGGCATGTATTACTGACACTTGCTCATACTTTGAACTTGTGACAAGCGTAACTTGTTTTGCACGACATCTGCGATGGACATGAATGA
This sequence comes from Ambastaia sidthimunki, assembly GCA_036877625.1. Lineage (NCBI taxonomy): Eukaryota > Metazoa > Chordata > Actinopteri > Cypriniformes > Botiidae > Ambastaia > Ambastaia sidthimunki. The sequence continues at coordinate 3,637 of JAZGTK010017377.1, forward strand.
TACCTCAATCAATCGTCTTACAATTCATATTTATTTTTATAGTGCTTTCACGATACATCATTTCAAAGCAGCTTTACAGAACAGGCATCTTTCCACAGTTAACAGTAATCTGTTGTATCATGTATTCATTTAAGCAGAAACCATGAGCATGTTAAAGCAATGATTAAATGTTGTGATCATGCCATTTACAAAATGTGAAAAATTCATCTGTTTTTTTAGTTTGCCAGTGTTGTGGAAGATTAAAAAAACTTGACTATCAGTTTAGAATAAAAAATAAGATATTTTCTTATTATTTTTATAATATAGCACAAAATATTATGTTTTGAAATAATAATGTGTAGTGGTCGACTGATTTGTTTTTTTTAATGGCCGATGCTGATGTCACTATTAAGAAAGCAATGTGGCCAATTGGCCAATATAAAACTGATATAACACAAATGTAATGTGATCTAATGTGGATTGTGTGCTTAGTTAGCAGAACTGAGGAAGATTGTTTGTGATGTAGAGTGTTTTTAGTTTAGTTTAAATTTATTTGTATTACAACTGTGTCCCCCGCTGTAGCTACCACTGGGCTGTGGATCTAACACATCACTATACTGTACTGTTTGAATAAGACTTTATTGCACGCTGAAGTGTTGTTGCATAAAACACAACATAACACATTACACATTAGCTTTATATCTGAGTGGCTTTTCTTAGTGAGCAAAACACTAATGCGCAATATAAAGATGGCAGCCCACATAAAGATTTATTGGTCAATGGGTTTTAATATCGGTTGATATATCAGACACAGATATATCTTTCTACCACAAATTATGTGAGTTAGGCGCTGATGTTACTTGCTGATTAGAATGCTAACAGTAGACAAGGCATAACTTAGCAGACTAATTTGTTAGCATGCTAACTAAAAGCACAATGCAAGAAAAATGTTTATTAAAAATAATTGGTTGCAGTGGTTATATCGGAAATGTCATATATATGAGATATGACAATAAGGACAACCTGTTTCATTGGTGTGTGTATATTTATGGTTCAGATTACAGAAGTTACCAATGTGATTTCCAGTCAGGCACTAAAAAACACCTGAAACAAGGTTTTTAAATTAAAGGATTTGTTTAGGGGTTCAAGTGGGGACAGATTCTGTGCACTGGATTGACAGAATTTGAAAGATTAAACCTAGATTTTCTTGAAAATACCATTAACAAAAGATATGCTGAATTTTTTGTTTGACAGTACAATACTTTTTCACCAATGGATAGTAAGACCAGTGAGAAGATACTGACAATCTCAGCACAAAGCTACTTGGATCAATTGTTGACACTGCTGCTGGGGCTGGTGATGCCATTAGGTTAGAATAGGACAGTACAAGCAAATAAAGAGTGTTCCCACAATATAGAAATGTAAGATATCATGTTCTTCTATCAACATGGGCAACATTTCTTGAGTCTCTTGTTAATATAAAGAACAATATCAATGCTGCCCTGGAGCCATTGGGAATACTGTACAAATGTCTCATGTACTGTACATTCTAGATACTTATATTTACAATACCGACAGCTGTGTAAAGATATAAACACATGGATATGTTTGCACAGTTATTATTATGTTTTTCACTGGAGATAAGCTATGGTCAACTGGTAAATCTTGACCCCACACCTTGCTAAGCTTTCTTGTAGATTACCCTTAAGCTTCTGTTCAGAAAAATACACCATAGCAATACGAAAACAGCCTAGTAACAAGGCAAACTCTGGAACAATGTAATGTTTATTGCTACTATTAATTTTAGCAAACTACTTAATTAGGTAATCTAACTTGTTATTCCAGAGAGCTTTGAGAGAATGACAGGGGATTTGCAATAAGTACAGCAAGCTGCTAAAGAACATAAATGAGTTTTGTGTTTAATGTAAAGATCATCTTACAGGTTCTATATAATGATACAATTGCTCTTCATGAAGGTGCAGAGTATTATTTTGTCTTTACTGTTACCAAACAGAATTGTTCAAAAATGCCACCCACGTCTTTCATTAATCAAACAGACAAATCAGCCCAGCCAAAACTCATGTCATTGGTTGTCACTGTGTTGCTTAAATGGTTTTTTAAATGTTTTAGGAATACCGCAGAGTTTACAAAAAATCAACCCTGCAAATGGGTTACTTACAGTTAATACTGGGACAAGACAAAATATTTTAACATCCTCATCTTTAACAACAGTTTCCAAACGTAAGTCACCATAAATAATAGTCTTCATACCAAACAACGGGTGTATTTCCAATTGCTGTATATAATGAATCAATGTGATGCAGGCAGATATGATTAGGTCAGCAAATGAACGCTGATGATGGCAGTACAGAGCAGACATACATCATTATAACTCTATTCAGAGAACAAACGTAGAGGTCACAAGTTCAAATGTAATGTCCTCGGAACAGACCTAAAAAAAAAAGAAAAATAAGATAAATGTAAATGTCAACATACAATTCATTGAAATTTGCATATTCAAATGACACTATAATGTTTTCTCTGCAGTTGTCCTTGGATTGATTGGTGGAGGTTGAAAATAATTGGAAAGCATTCTAGAGCATATGCAAGAGGATGTACATATTAATCTAGATTCCTTTCATAAGAAGCTACTTCACAGTGCAGTGTTCTGATCAGGGCCACACACACACACACACACACAAGGTCTGAAGATGACTTTCTTCCAATACAAGAGTGTTTTGCTGAAAGCAATTCTTGCTACAGTTGTATATGTATTATATACAGTATACAGTATAAAATGGCGTTCTGTCTGTCTGACAACATATTCTTCGACAAGATATTCATTTGCAATATGATGTTTTTACAAGACTTTTATGAATGTAGTGGTCGACAACTTCAGCCTGTAAAGGATTGATTTGAGAGTTTAATTATTTTGCTTATTTTATGCTTCTTGTGCAATGTGTGGGGACGAACTGAATACTTATATATGGCTTTGGCTTATACACAACACTACCACAATTGTTAAAATCAAATTTTTAAAGATATTATTATGATGGTTTGGTCCAATAATATGGAAAATTAGTAATATTATGTCAGCTGAATAAAAAATGACTAGATTTGCAAATGCATTAACACTAGCAGAAATGTTTTAAAAGCCACTATAACCGAACATTGGGTCAAATACTGTATTACAATAACATTCAGCATATTAGCAGCAGATTTGACACAAAGCATTTGGTGTTGTATTTTCTCTGATCTGCAGTCCTATCAGGACAGATCTGCAACCCAATGATTGAGATTTGATTCACAGCTTATAATAATGCAGCCATGTTACCAGCAATGCCTCATACCATAAAGAAGCTCCATAAACTGTAATAAAAACAATCCTGCAAAGCCATTACAGATTCCTTTATTATACATCTGAACCTCATGAAGAATAAGTCAACTTTTGAAAAAGTCAAGTCATCATAATGTTTTGAAGTATCATCTCAATAGGTTTCTGATTTCAGTGTTCTGATGCCGTGCTGATGAACAGAAAACACTGCTTCTACATCTATGAGCTCTGTGGTCTTTGTCTGAGAGTGTTTAACGATCGACAGTGCTGATAATGTTTAAGGGTTGTGGGTAAGTTGAGAGAAAATTGTACTAGTTGCTGTGGTGCTTCATTTTATATGTCAATACTTTACCCTCTATCCCGGCTCAAGGTGATGTCTGTGGTCCACTGTTCAGCACAGAATATCATGTATTATGATTCACAAGCCGCACACAGAGTTGGCGATCAATCATGCAGCAGGAACCCAAAAGCTATCATTTGCTGAGGATGTCAAATTATGAGCAGTTTGCTCGTGTTTCTTTGGCCCTTTGTCCTTTAGTGTTCTCTGAGGTCTGTGTGTGCGCACTGTAAAAAAACACTTGTTCCCGGAACAAGTAAATATTGTTAAAGAAATAACCAAAGATTTACTTGATTATTGTTGTTTTTTGGTGTACTTACAATTCTGAAGTAGGGCCGGTTCTAGCGTTTTGACCTCTATAAGAGCCTGAACTGATGTGACTCTGAGGCCAAAAACAAGCAATTTTCTTTACTGTGGGTCACTGTAATGATTTTTTTAAAGACAAACCAATTTTTATGGCGTAGTATAGTTTTAGAGGGCCTGCTGAACAGATAAGATAAAATAAAATCATTAAAACAAAGACAACATACCAAAATTTACAAACATATTTTATTGGTGTCTATCCTTATAATTCGTTAACAATTCAAAGATTTGTGTGTGTGTGTGTGTGTGTGTGAGTATGTGTGTGAGTGTGTGTGTGTGAGTGTGTGTGTGAGTGTGTGGGTTTACTTAAACATATACTGGGGACAAATTTATACTCAAAAGAAGGCTCAGTGTCCTATTTTGTTAATCTTCTGTTGTGATCATTACTATTCATATTTTTAAATAAACTGAGTCACATTTGATTTAAATAAAGTAAATTACCGCCTTTGCTGCAGTTTCACCCAAACCTTAGATGTTAACTCCTGAATTGTTAAAATAAAGACCTAAAGATTACATTACCAAACACATCTATTGAACTGTGTCATCATTCTATAGCCTTGAGTTTCAAAGCACCTATGTGTATGTAAACATCACATTTCTACTCATAAAAACATGTACTGAATCACAATCACACACAGCCATTATAATATGAATGAAGGATCCCAATAACACATGCAACAATTTTTCTACTTTTGCTACAGTAATAAATACAATAGACCTTTTTTGAAGGGACCCAAGCTATACCTTATAAAAAAATTGGGCTTGGTGTTTTTGACTCTGGCCAGCAACAAACAAAAGGACAAAAGCAATGTCCTGAACAGAATGTAGCATAAGCAAGCAGCCATAACATTTTATGCAGAAAATAGTTATGTACAAAACTATACCTATAACTGTTTATACAGTATGTTATAATGATGTATCATAATATAGACTGAGTACAGTCGTAACTATTAGAAATAGAAAATAAAAAGACAAATGACTGTCTTGTTAACCAATGAGTATGAATGTAGTGAGAAGTTTGACTTCTGGAATGAAGCATGTGCACGGTCAGACTCTACACGACAAGCCAGATTTATTAGCCAGAAATGAGGGACTTCATGCTTGTTTGAACAGTGCAGGTGATCGATGGAGTGACTCGGTGGGCTGTAACGAGTGTGACAAAGAGACCCTGAGTTAAAAGAATACAATATTTGTCATTTTAAGATGATGGGCCAGCCAGTTCACAGCTCTGAGGCACCACTCTCCTCTGTAAAATGGCTCACATTTATATCTCCACAAAGCAGTGAGATCTAGTGTGGAAGATGATTAATGAGTTTGAAAGCAGCTCCCATAATTCCAGCATCCCTTTGTGCTATCCAGCAGAGCATGGCCAGCGCAATACTGATCTAAACTTAAAACGCATGTTTAAAACCATGTTTCTAGCAGTTTGAAGAGTATTTTAAAGGTATACCAGTGAAATGATGCTTATTTTCACTTTAAAGGTGCCAATTTAAATGTACCCTGATTATTTTAAGAGTTCATTGTACTGTGAAACTTTCAAAATTTAAAACCTCCTACTCAGTGAACATTATATGATGTTAATTTTTAGTTCTGATAGGATGAACCACATTTGAATCAGTGGTATTATCTAATACTACAATGAATACCTGTGCTATTATGAGATATAATAAGAAATATCCCCATGTGCCAAATTGCTATGTTGCTTGGCAACCCTAAACAGCCTACAGTTTGAAAGATGAACCTTAAGACTTGTTGGAACAATACTTTATATTAGTACTTTTATATTAATATTAATTTTATATTAATCTTTATATTATTTATATTTATTTATAATAGTACATTTGTAATTCTTTTTTGGCACATTTTATTTACTCCCTAACCATGGTAAAATCACCAGCTATCTTTTTTTAATTTGCACATTTTATGTTAAAAAATCAGTATATCAGGAAATAATATGTAAATGAAGCAGTGTTTTCATGTGATGTGTTCAAGAGAACAGAATCAGCACTTCTGGGGAAATTGGCACAGACTATGAATGGAGGTAAAAACTACTGTAGCTTTTAGGGGAGTTTTAAAAACACAAGTAATTATTAAATTGAACAAAAGAGCTAGTGGTTTCCTCAAATTTAATCTCATAGATTATATTTGTTTGGCAATTTTCCTGGACGTTTTGTTCTTTTGAACAGATTTGTGAATCTATGCTGCTTGTTACTGTTTACCTAATAAAGGGTAAAACAGGTTTTGCTTAATGGTTTTTTAAAAATTGTTACCTAATTTATTTGAATTGCAAGGCCACCTTCAGAGGGACTAAAATAGGCTTATTAAAATGCCTTTCATTGAAGTCCAGTAATTGTTCTTAAACATCTCTTTTGCTATGTTCTACATTTGTTCTATATCAGCGATGGCCGTTTAAGATGATGTTATTTTTACCAAGCAATTACAAATGGCATTTACAAAAAACAAAAGTCCATATGGCTTCCAGGCTCTCGGTGTGAGACATTTGAAAATCATTAGCTGACAGAGCAGAGAGTATTTGATCTCCGTGAGGTCTTTCTCAGACCATGTCTTATCGCTGAGCTCAGATGTGAAAGCACTGGCTGTACTGACGACCTCTGATTGCTTCATTGTTCTCAGACTCTGGCTCTGTGTGTCTGCTGATAGGCTGTTGTCAGGACAGACAGCTTTTTTTATGGCCCTATATGGCCATATTTCACTCAGACCAGTGTAGCACATGACCCAGAGTCATTTACATGGAATCATGTAAGCATATATTTGCTTTACGTGCACTGCTTTACGCTTTACATCTGGTCTGCATGTCTTATTTAAAAGAGAATTAAATTTTAACAGTTGCAATCAGAAAAGTATTAGCATATGAGTCCTCATCTAAAATTGCTGTTGTGTTTGATTAGTGCAAAACCAACAGTAATCAAATTAGATTCATTAGATACATTCAGAATTTGCATGTTAGACTGATTTGAAAAATGTACGTTGGACAAATTCTGTTTCTGTATGTTGGGCACATTCGGAATCTGTGCATTGGACACATTTAGCATCTGTGAGTTGGACACATTCAGAATCTTTGCGTTAGACCATTCAGAGTCTATGCATTGAACAAATTTGGCATCTGTGTGTTGGACACATTCGAAATGACATCACATAAAATGATCCCAGAAACACTGTCAGATCCTGCTTGATAACATAGATCATCAGGTTTAGTCTCTGCAGTTGAAGAACATGCTGTGGACATAATAAGCTACTAAAGCTACTTTATAATGTGTACTTTACCGTATGTATTAAATGAGAAAAAAAAAACAAAATTTAAGTGATTTCATATTCAGATTTTTGCTTCCACTGTGTTTTGAAAATAATTTTTTATATACATGGAATATGCATTTTCCATATTTTTTAATTATAAAGTTGTGCTCTCCATCACTTTAGCGGATGTGTAATCCTCTCTGTTTAATAGCACTCACTTCAGAGTGTTATATGTAAAAGGAAAGAGGGTTGTTTTGTTTGAGATGTGGACTGTGGGGTCTCGGGGGTCATCATTATCTCTCTGCTCCTGCTCTTCTGTGATGCGTTTAAAGTGTTTCAACAGCGGCTGAATGAGTGAGGTGATCTGTGTCTGATGAATCATGACTGGATGAAGGCACATCACTTACTGAAAAAGCAAAGATCTTTGAATCCGGAATCTGCGGCAGGTGTTACTGACTAGTGTAGTGAGGATTCTGAGTGACTTTTTTCTTCTGTTAATGTGAAGAGTATTTTTACCTTTCAATTAATTCAATGAATCAATTGAACCATTTTTGCCAGTGAAGCACCTGCTGGAATAAAACGTTTCTTTAATGCTCTTGATTTTTCAGAACTGTGTGGGTTAAAGCATCCAAGCCCTTCACTGGTTCTTTAATGAATCCTGAGAAGGAAATGTGCTTTCTAACTTCCACATTTGTAAGAATGAGCGAGTGTCCGACCCTTAAGGTTTTGGACAAATCTTTGATCTCCTCCTGTACTGTCATCAAAGGCCTGTTATAGCAAATGATGCAATTTACAGCATTAAAGCTCAAGTCTCCAGCCATTTAACACTGTGTGATGGATGGTGAACGACACCAGCTTTGACTTTCATGTTGCAGATTTTCATTTCAAAATGCTGATCGTATAGATCATTTTTCCAACCTTTCAGTGAGGCTCAAGAACTCCTAATTGTACTCCAAATTAAAAGGAAAAGTGTCATCCACACATTGACAAACTTTTCATATTTTATTTTCTTTCCTTAGAAACATATTATAAGCAGTTGATCACCAAAAATCATGGGATTTGTTGAGAAAAATGACTATCAAAAGAAAGTTGTAAGTTCTCTTATATAGGTTCAATAAGACAATCTTTCCATGGACCTCTGAAAGCTCTCCTGGAGTACAACACATACTCCTGGTTCAGAATCCCTCTTTTAATAAATCGGGATGAGAAGGAAATATGTTAGCTAACTTCCACATTTGTAAGAACGAGACAAATCTTTGATCTCCAGCTGTACTGTAGAGTTACAGCAAATGATGCAATTTATAGCATTAAAAGCTCAAACCTCCAGCCCTTTAACACTTGATTCATGGACAGCCAACTGCAGGACATTTTGTCATTTTCCAAAAAAATTATTGT
>JAZGTK010017378.1:0-12299 GCA_036877625.1 Ambastaia sidthimunki
CTCTTGTATAAATAAGAAGAACAGAAATACTATATATATGTATACTATATATAAATATACACTATATACATATATATGTGTGTGTATACTCTATACACCATATAAATATATATATATTATTTCTTTGTGTTTCTAAAAAGCTACCCAAGTTGATGGGCTCAGGATTGCTTTAGGAGGCAGAAGGCCAGGGAAAGAAATCCACCCAGGCTTTTCAAAGAAGAGCGTCTAAACCCTAATGCTGCCCAATTGCCTCCAGATGTACCCCTAAAAGAGGCAGCAGTTCTCCTATCTGGACCCCCTCCATCTCTGATCAGTATCATTCATGTCATCTGTTCTGCTCTTTATACTGACATGTGACCTGCTGTGTGTGAACATCCATCAAGAGCAAATAACCAGCTAACACATTTCTCGAACGTTTCCGTTGAGTAACCAAAACGTTACTTGTTCATTGGTAGAATGGAAACACTCAGATTTCTACACATTACCCAGAAGACCCTTTAACAGAATGATCCAATCACAGATGACATGAGGCAAAAGACGTGTGTTAGCCAACAGTTTTAGGTGGTATGAACGTTTCCCCAGCGTTTCTAATCAGTAACAAAACATTAAAAATGTTATTTTAAATGTTCTAGGAACATGCAAAAGTCCAGGTTTGTACATTATTGCTGATTATAGAAACATTATTTCAATTCTGTAACTTTTTAAAAAGTTTCATTAACAGCTTTTTGGATAGCGTTGAGAGAACTTTAAGAAAACATTAGCCAATGTTCTGAGAACGTTCCCTGTTCGCTGGATATACAGCCCGTGTCATTCATTAAATGTATAGTGTTCAGTATACAGAACACATCACAGCTGTTTGTAATTAACACTTCTGTTTACAGCATGTGTTTCTGGTATGTTCTGAACATTAGCCAGAGCCCTCATACAGTACAGTAAATCCTCATACAGTACATAGCTTAGATCTGGCCCTATAAGACCATTACAAGCCCAGCAGGTATCATTTCCTTAAGATAGACGTGTAACTGTTACAATTACTCTCAGTCTCATGGGCAGAATGGATAAATATATTCAGTAAATTACAAGAGGTTTATTCTTAGCAATAATTATCAATATTGTCAACTGGTGACAAAATATTTCCTGTGGCACACATGAAAACAAGTTCTTTTTCATTGCTATTGAGTGTTTGGGTAGCCACACAAAAGTTCTCAGAATATTAGCAGGATATCTTGAAATAATTGGCTATTCGACTGCCTTTTATAGACCGACAAACACGAGTCTGTTTGGAAACAACACAGATAAACGCAGCAGTTCTCAGGGTTGGTAACATGATCGAGTTGGATGGTTGTTTTGATGTAAACTGATAGATCGGAGGTTTGGCGGTTGAAAGCAACACTGTCAGGCAAACGTATTACAAAGGTTTAGCCATTTTACACTCAGACGCGTAGATGTGTCTAACCCAGATTCATGTTTAATTCAACACAACTCTTCTGAAACGGTTTGAAAGCAGAGAGGGGATGAAATGGGTTAATGCATTGTGGGTAAATTCAGGCACACTTTGCATGAAAACAATTTGGTGAATTAAAACTTAGTTGGGGGTGTTTTTACACGATAACCACAATAAAAGCTAAACATTTCTGACACATGTTACCATTTACTGTACTTAAAGCGTCATAAATATTGCTTACAGTAGTGGTTCATTTTATGGTGTGTCTGATAAACGGTTTGTCTTTATTCAAATCTCCCAACTGGGAATAAAGATGATTGCTAATGTAAAAAACAATGCATTGGATTCGCTACTTTTGAGCTACAACAAGGCAATGCTAACTGCTACACACTGCAACCAGATTCGCCAGCATTTACTGCATTTACACCCAGCATGCACTGCTTCCCTATTGTTGGTTCATGTCGATGTCGTGTCCTAATATGACAATTTCTAAGCCTATAAACTGTGCTGTACTGTTAGGCTATAAGTTCACGTAAGGTTTTGTGGGTGTATATACAGAACAGTAGCTAAGGCATAATCAACAGTGTGAACAACGGAGAGCTACTAAGAAAACAAAGACTTACTATGAAATGCTTTATTTCTTTGAACGCGGCCCTGATAAATCATGTATTTGGACCCGGCTGCCATCTGTCAGGTATATGATTGTTCTGTCTGTGCAGAGCAGCTGGAACTCAGAAACCCGCTAGCACAACATGAAACACGCGTCTCAAATACAAACAAATCTTTTAATACACGTCAAACGGCAAGAAAGGAGTAAATTGAATTGAAACTGTCTGCATAATTTGACATAAACACTGTAGCCTATAATGAAAGCATCACTGAACTTTATATATGGTCACAGTCCTATTTCACACAGTTTAGACTCAGTGACCAAAAAAAGACTGAGATGGCTTTTGGTTATGAGTGACCCGGGATAAAGTTGATGAGACTTGAATTTCCAGCCAAAGTATCTCTGGCTGGTTTTATTTTTTGGAGTCATGCTGTAAGTAGCTACACAGTTAAATAAGAAAGACACATTTGACCCCCAACGTTTGGCCCTCAAAGATTTCAGACGTCCTACAGATGAACCACATGTCTGATGCAGAATGTGTGCATCAAAGCAACAATAACCGAGAAGCCAAATCAAAGTGAATTGATTATCCTGTTAGACTACAGATAATGTGAACTATCTGGGCCACGAGTCTGAACCTGCTTAAGCCAGTATTCTGCAAATAAACTGACCTGGTCTAAACTAGAAATCACTGCAGAATTAGAAAAATGTAGCGTCTCTTATTTTCAGTTATTAAAATCATCACTTAAAACTCGTTGTAAATCCTCAAATAGTTCCAGAAGATGCTCAGTCTCGTGCCGCATTTCTTTTGACACGTTCACCAGTAAATCTAAACAGTGAATTAACCCTTTAGCCTCTTAGATGCCTTGTGTCAGATATTTTATTTGACAGCTGCTTGTTTCAGATGCATGTTTGCACAAGACTTCCTTGTACACACACACACACACACACAGCAGGTCATGTAAGCAGAACAGACTGGAGGAAAGACAGCCATCCAACACACAAGCAGAATCAACAGAATAAACTCAAAGTGTGAACAGAGCTCTGCACTGTAGTATCTTCACCACACATTTATGTGGATTAGCTGTTTTAGGGATTTTCTGTCTATCACAGCCAGTCTTGGAATGTTTTTAGATAATAGCCGGAATGATATGGAAGTTTAACTTAATTTAATTCTGTTGAAATTAGACAGACAGACAGACAGACAGATAGCATTAAAAGGACTGCTGGAGTAGAAAGGAGACTTGTCTTGGAAATCTATTGTTTGTGGATATAAAGAGAGGAGCTCTCTGTGAATTTGCCCGTACTGGTTTTCAGTTCAGCCCGAGGCAAACAGCAGAACGCATTCTTTCCAAATCCACACCGACTTTCTGCGACACAAACAACTTTAGCACTAACTAACTCTGTTTTGCACACGTTATTATTGTTGTTATTCCAACAGACGTGAACAAGAAAACACAGCATAACCTCTTTTCCCATAAAGTGGAGCTACTTTTCGGTGACAAACAGCGCGGAAATGCGCTGGAGAACAAGCGCAAACGCGCAACGGTGCCAAAAGACCTCCAGATTCCCATCAAACGATACTTGTAAGCAGCACTAAACTAGACAAAAATACATACCGTAATAAAGGTAACCATAGCATCGGTGAGGAGATATTCAGCAGTGCCGACATGAAGGTGATGAATTTATCACGAATCCTTTTTGAAAGTTTCCAAACGGGACGCGCGCCGTGCGTGATGAAAAGCTTTACTGGCGAGCCGAGCGCGCGGATCTCTCTCTCTCTCTCTCTCTCTCTCTCTCTTTATCTCAACAAGCGTAATCTTCTGCTCTTCTACATGGAGAATGGACAGATGGCTTTTATAGGGTTTCTGTGCTGAGTCCAAAGCGATGCTGTTCTCTGCCTGCTCAGATACAGCAAATGGTAACATTTTAACAGTATTTCTGTTTTACTTTTTCATACTTAAGCTGACATTTTTTATCATATGTAATGTTTTTAATCATGAATGGAAACTGAAATAGCATGAAACTTACACACACGTTTGAATGTGCATATTTTGTAATGTTGCTATATTTTATATTATACTGTTTGTAGTATTTATTGCTTCGTTGAAGTTTCTCTAAAGTGTTTACAGTACATACAAGAACAGTTTGTATTTGACGTGCAAATAAATTATTCAATAAATTATTTATTATTATTCAAAAGATGATAATTGTACATTAGTAGCTCCCAGACATTCAGTGTGGCTCTGGTTGATTGTTAGAAAAGCATTGTGATATTTATGCATAGCTTAAAGGCAGAATGAGAAAGTGGTTTTCTAATGGGCAGGTGTGACAGGAAACTCTCCAGTCCCTATAATCCACTTTTACAGTTAGTCACTGTAGCTCTTACACATGTTGCTTGCATGCATTATAAAGCTGACAAACACAGAAACAAAAACATTACAGTAACTGTTACAGTAACAAAAAATAACATGCAATTGTCTGTTGCATGTTTCTCAGCAACAAACACACACGGGACAGTCAATTTGAATAAATAAAAATAAGAGACACTATTAAGGGCCTCTTTTCATACAGTCCCAACTGTTAAAAAAAGATTACTGGAGGAAATTGTGTCCGAGGTCGTCTTCTCGTTTTATTTTAGGACTTTAAATGCTGCTTGTGCCAAAAAATATTTTGGTTTCAGCAGTCCTGCACCCCAGCGGACCCTTGCCTGCCCTTAATCTCCCCTCTGAAGACATGCAGAGAAATGGTCGGTTCATATTTAAAACACAAAAATAAACACAACAGACTGTAAAAAGCTTAATTCATTTGCACTTATACACGTGTGTGTGAGAGATATTAGGCTTAAATTAAGGGATTATTGTTTTCACCTGTCAATCAAGCAGGAAAAACTAACAGGGACACAAGGCTGTTTCAGATTAACATATTTCATCATCATTATAGTTTCAGAGGAGCAATAACGGCAGAAAGGATGTTGGTAATGGTGATTTATTACTATAATCACAAACAGAATGACCACAGCTGGGCTCAGACTGTGATAGTTTTATTACAGATCCAGCGACTGTCCATCTGTTGTGAATCACATTTTGTGTGATCGGTCATGTGACGGACTGGCGAAATTAAACTGTTAAACAATGTCAAAAGCTTCATAAACTGGTTTTTGTGGAATGAAACATATAATTAAAGATATTTGAGCCAAGGGCTTTATTAATTATAATACTCCTTCATGTGAGAACGTTAGCCAGCGTTCTGAGAATGTTACCGGTTAGCTGGGTGGCCACAAGTCAGTCTGAAAGTCCCACGAAATTTCTCACATTTTAATGGGAGTGAATTGTCAAAGCTCAGGTTGGGCCAGGTGTGTGTGTGCGTGTGTGTGTGTGTTTTGTAAAAGTGGAATTTAGGGCACTCCTTACAAACATACATTATGGGATATGTTAACCTCACCATACATAGCTGCAATGGCCTTTGAAATAGTGTCACACAAAAAACACAATAGACGTGAAACAATAAAGGCACCTGCAGTGGGTTAAAGGCGGGGAGGTGATTTTTTTCCAGAAACATTTTTTGTTATGCTGGTTGAAAGTCTTTTCACATCCCGATAGCAATTACTGAGTAAAGTGATCTAAATATATTTATATTTACATAAATATATCTTCTATGGAAGGCGCAGGGTCATCAAATGTTCGTCCAATCATTGCATTCAGTCCGAATGCAATGATAGGACGTCCTACTTGCCTGTCAAATTATTTATGCGTTCATGTGTTGGATCTTATGCTTTCAAAGCTAAGTTGCTATTGCTAGCCTCTCTAAAACTGCTCACCCTACCTTTAAGTTTCTCTTTTTATTTCTTTTTTAGGATGGGGAAACTTTTAAACAGTTAATCTGCCTGCTGACAGATCTGTAACCAAGTGTATCAAAACAGCTTTTTATAGAGTATTTGTTCAATGAAGAGATTCTATATAAAATGTCTGTGATTTATGCACCTTGCGTAGAGAACTCGCTGCCAAACTAAATATTTACGTATTTTCAAGCGTGATGGTCTGTTTGCGCTGCGTTTATTTGTATGTTTTAAACTCCAGGAGGGATTTGGGGCATTACATGGATGAGAAATTGAGAAGTATAATGTGATGTATGTGTTAAAGGTTGGATTCATCACCTTTGCTTAAAGACTCCTGTAAAGTCATTACATAACAAGTCTCTACTCATGAGGGCCGCTGAGGAGTTCACGCTTGTGAATTCATCTGACATCTACGGTTTTAACGAACATTTCAGGTCACAGAGTTTCTCCGTGTGTTCCTCAGCTCTTATTGAGCTCTTCACAGCTAACAAGTTTGGGTTGTAGAAACGTTTCCCTAACATTTCCGTTAAGTAACCAAAACATAAAAAATATTATTTTGAAAGTTGTAGGAACGTTCAAAACGTTTATTTTTCCATTGTTGCTTGATTAGAAGAATGTAATTCAAACATTTGTTCTGTAATGTTTTAAAACGTTCCACTAATAACTTAAGAACAACTTTTTTTTGAAAGTTCTGCTAATATTACTCCAAGAATATTGATAACGTTTATAGAACTTTTAGAGAATATTAGCCAGCGTTCTGAGAAGTTCGCCGTTAGCTGGGTGTAGGTTTTATAGAGTTGCATGCATTCAGTGCACCTACAATGAGTTTGTTGTTTAACTGTGTGGAGTTCTGTCACTCTCACAAGCCCACCTTTCTCTGATCGATGTCTCCCACCTGGACCGCCGGCCCCGGGGCCATCAGGGCATTGATTCCTGAACCGCCTCACAGTAAACGCAAAGACAGAGGAAGGTGAGAAAGACGTATCATGGGAGGGGATAGAACAGATGTAGAAGCAGGTCAGATCGAGTTTCTGGCCAATCACAACTGTCACCCCAACCAACCCCGACTGTACGTTTAAACACACATACACAAACCAGCAGGGCCAAATACACATGTATCATGTTGCTGTTTAAAGCAAGCTTAGAAAAGCAGCTGGAAATGAACTGAGCATGGAACATTCTCAGAACCTTTTCCAAACGTTCTCTAAAAGTTAGCAAAAACATTCTTGCAGTAATGACAGAAGGACGTTTTAACATTAAATATGATGTATGTATCAAAAACGTTATTCTTAAGTTGTTAGTGAAACATTTTAAAAACGTTACAGAATTTAAGAGTTTAAATAATGTTCTTATAACCACTCGATGTCTAAAAAACATTTTGTATGTTCCTAGAACGTTCAGAATAACATCTTAATGTGATACTTAATGGAAACGTTAAGAAAACATTCTTGCAACGTAAAATTGTGAGCCAGGAAGTTGGTTTCTCTCAAGTGAAAATGTGCTAAAACATGTCACATTAATGTTTAAACAGCGTCCTCGTACAGCACGGCTGTGGAAATGTTCACTGAGGTGGACGGGGCCTCCCAGTTCCTGCCTCACCACATTTATTTACATTGTTCTCACATTTAGGCGTTCACTGGTGGTCTTTCCTCCCCTCTCCCTGACTTGTATCCTGTGGAAGTGTTGAGTCTTTGCCTTGCTCCGTCTCTTTCCCTGGAGTCCCACATGGCTCCTGCTCGGCACTCTCAAGCGTTCGTGGCCCTGCCTTTGGAGTTTCTCTGTTTTTGTCGATTTTTTTGCGACTTGCTTTGTGTTTTAAAGTGTTTCTGTTTAGACGAACTTTAGCGCCGTATTCACACGAACACCAGGGAGTCCTCTGAGTGCAGACTCCGGGTTCGAACCGTCAAGGGGTTGGGACGTGTCCGCCGCTGCAGACAGGGCCTCTCTTGTACTCGTAGAAAGAGACGAATCACACGATAGAGACCGTTGACCTGAAAAGCAAGCCAGAGAGTGCAGAGTAACCCAAGGCCCGGGTTCAGCTTACCTGCTGGGCTGCTGTTAGAGGAAAATGGACTGCTCTCTCCGCAGGGTTAGATTGCCCATTGAGATAAGAGCCAAATACCATACGAGAGATGTTAAGCAATACTGCTACAACACTGGAGAGAGATAACAGGGCGGTCAGAGCCGGTGGGGAATGTTAGCTTAGCGAGTTAAGCGCTATTGAAATTGCATCAAGAGGGGTTTTCCAGACTGGCTCTCTCAAGAGTCTTATTGTTGTCATATCTGAAAATACATTCTACACGCTACGAAACAAACGTGTTATCTGTTATTTCAAAGCTAATGAAAAAAGAAGATTTTTATTGGAAGCTGCAATCAGTTTTTGCTCACCTGTGCTTGCTAGCAAGCAGTGAGATTAGCAAACAGATGCTCGTAGCTTGAGTTGGTAATGATGGATTTACAAGAGAGTGACGGGCAGTTAAACACAGATAAACACTTTTCTAATGTGCAAAGCCAATCAGAAAATAGCATGTGAGTCATATATTCCATGAGATTTTCTGACACCATTTGTCAGCAAATTAATGCTCCTTGTAAACAGCTTTATGAGCGTGGGGTGTGTGTGTGTGTGTGTGTGTAGATTTGGCTATACCCGTGACATTTTAAAGGGTTACATTAGAAAATATATAATAGAAAATATCATTATATCATCATTCTGGTATAAAGAATAGAATGAGATGTTTTTAATAATATAATATGAAACAAAGCTGTTTGTGTGTGTGTGTGTGTGTGTGTGTGTGGTACTTGCATTTACTGTTATGGGGACCAAATGTCCCCACAAGTATAGTCATACTAGTAAATTCTGACCTGGTAGGAACATTTTTATGTCCCCATGAGGAAACAAGTCTACAATTCATACAGAATGATCTCATTTGAACACCTAAAATAGCAGGAAGTACAAAATAAAATTAATTATGTCTATGGAATACCCCATAAAACATGGAAACCCAACATGTGTGTGTGTGTTATGTAGTGTCATATATAATCCACATGATGAACAAGTTCCCTGGACGTGACACTTAAGAGAAGTTGAGTGAAATGTAAACCAGGGGGTCAAAGCTCTGAGCTTCTATCTGCTCCAAACCTTCCTGGTGTCTTCAAAACTGCCACTCAGGGTCTTCAACATGGCCTCAGGTTTCACATCAGATGAAAGTTGCCGTTCTCTGTTGCGGCCACGTCTGGCACGAATCAGGGTTAGATTTCACGTCTTTTGCCCTCTGGTGTTTGGATGGCTCACAACCTACTCATAAAAAACTGGGAGTGACTGAAATACCAAGTAACTAATGATTAACCTCAAGATCAAAATGTGGCCAAGCACACTAACTAGACGACTCAAAAATAAAGCAGTGAAATTCCTCACAAAGGTCATTTTGTGGTGAGAGCATGTGCGGTCTAGCTAGCGTGTTTACTGTCTTGCGGTGACCTGCGTGTGTGACTGTCCAACGCAGTTGTGTTTGGTGGCGAGTGTGGGTGCTGGAAGAGATGATTATAGGTTGTGACAGGTGCAAACTCTACAAAATACTGTCTGATTAACAGATCATTCATCCAGTTTTGCCAGGGCAGAACCATGAGGGCATAACAAGCAAACAGAATAATGTTCATATCTCACACGTCTCTGGAATGTCATTCTTTTAAACTTCTGAATTTGCAAGAAGTCACCAAAGAAAACTTTAAAATCAACACTTGTAAGTTTAAAGTCTGCCCTGCTCTTGTGTTCGTAAACGACAGGAAAGTTTAGCTTAAACATTTTTTGAAACGACTGTCTGGTTTTACTCCACTGAAATGTAAACAGAAGCAAAGAGGGAGGTTTTGTCTGTTGTGTTTGCCCTTCATGCTTATAATCTTGTGTTTCATTCAGAGACACTTAGCCTACAGATAATAGTTTTTATTAGATCTTCTGCTGAAAGTTTATTTCAACACCTGAGTGTTAAGCAATGTCATCCAGCAGCCAGTTGGGCTTAATTTAACCTGCATTACATTTGCAAAGCTAGCTTTAAAAGCACATAAACGAGGACATAATTGCATACATAGTTTGACAGACGAGTAGGACGTCCTATCTTTGCATTCGGGCCGAATGCAATGATTGGACGAACACTTTATGGTCCTGTGTCTTCCGCAGAAGATATTTATTTATATAAAAATATTTAGACCACCATATTTAGTGACAGCTATCAGGGTGTGAAGAGATGTTTAACCAGCATAACAAAAATGTTTCTGGAAAATAAAAAGCACTTCCTATGACATTCAACTCTCAGTGGGAGTGAAGACACATCAGAGCAAGTAGACAGAAATACATGAAATAAGCCATTTATGTCCCTTTAAAAGGACCAAAGTCACAAAGTTTTGCTGAGTGGCTGTTGTTTCATCCAACTCATGCCAGGGTAATGGACCTGCGCCCTCTCTCTCTCTCTCTCTCTCTCTCTCTCTCTTTCTCCCTCTCTCCCTCTTAGCCCCTTAACCTCCCTAACCATAACCTTTACAACTAAATGCCCAATCCTAAACCTTACTCTAAAACTAACCTTAAACTAATTCTAAACCTAACTTAAACCAAGTCTTAACCTTCAAACTGCCCTTTAAAGCAATGTCAGCTGTTTACTTTAATATATTTGTATGGCAGTAAGTGTGCAGTCAGTATATTAGGGTAGATTGTAGTTGTTTTGGTAGTTATGTAATTGCTTTCCAAACTTGTTCTGCCAAACTTTGGCAAGCTCTGTGTTATTGGCACCAAAACTGCTCATTGTGTCAAAACAATTACAAACATCTTCACTACTTACTTTACTGTAAAACCACATTAAATGAACAGATTCATTGTGTTATTTCACAGAGAGCAAGAATTTATGTGTGTGCAGTGTAAATGATGTTATATAATATTACACCAACACAAGGCTGTACAGTTTATATATCTATAAACGTGACTGAGTGAAAGTTTTATGGAACAAGGAATCGCATTGGTTGAAATTCTCGTGTTTATGTTGGAGCGCTTGGATTTTTGCTATGGCACATACAGGCATGTTTTCTGTATCAATAGTTTATTGAAACGTTGTAATTTAAACGTCAGGATCAATTTGCAATTTATATTTTGACATGTTCAGAACATGCACTGCTTTCTCCTCCTCCTAAAATTTGCATAGACTGATTAATACCACATAAAACAATGTTTCTAAATAATAAAATCTTAAAAATACACGCATGCACAAACTTGCATTGCGCATTGTGTTGAATAAACATGTTCTTTTGTGTTTAAAGACGTTCAGAAGCTGAGCTTTTATTAAAGTTTCATGAGATGTTGCATGTTAGGCTGTTTTGGCTGAGCGGGTGATTTACAGAGTTTTACAGATGCGTGTGTGTGCATGTATGAATGCATTTGTGCCGCAGCGGTATGCGAACAACCTTCTTCCAGCTGTCAAACTCAATTCAGCCCTGAGGAACGCAGTAAAAGTTCTGAGGAACCCGGAAACAGGCAGGTCAAGTGTTTTCCGACAACCACCGCAGCCCTGAAACAGCATGAGGGCACCCAGCTAACAATGTTAGGTTGCAAGAACATTTCCCTAACGTTTGTTTACTAAGTAACGTTAAAGACACAAAACATTTTATTTTGAATGTTCTAGGAACATTAAAAACGTCCAGTTTTGTAAGTGATAAATGTTACTGCTTAGTTATTAAAACATTTCAATACATTCCACTAACAATACAAATAAGGTTTTTGAAATAAGATATATAATGTTATAAAATGTTCTGCTGACGTTACTGCAAAAACAATGAACGCAAATTTTGGTAACTGTGAGAGAACTTTTAGAGCCAATGTTCTGAGAATGTTCATTGTTAGCTGCGCAATTGTATACATGCAGTCTACAACACAGTAAACAAACATAAGTCGCATGTTTAGGTTTGCATTACAAGCATATTTTGTCTCATGGGTCACAACTTTCACAACAATTAATCTGCATTAAAGTCACAGAGAGTCTGAATGAGGGCAGTGGAAACCAACTTCCTGTGTCCTCTTACATTATTTACATTTGATTCTCACAGCTAAAAGAGTGGGAACCCAAAGAACAGACATCTTTGTTCAGTGTGTGTGTGTCTGTGTGTGTGTGTGTGTCAGAGGAGTCTTTCTGTTTCCTCTGAAGACTTCTAAAGGTGAGAGCTGAGAGCTACAAAGATGCATATGAACATGAGGTTGTGATGTCTAGTCAACAGAAATGTCTGAAAACAGACCATGCTTAATATTTAGAGGCTGGTGTGAATTGCTTTGGGTCATCATGGTGGTCATCATGAAGATCAGAAGATGGCTCACCAGCGGCTGTGTAAAGCTGACCAGCTCTCACTCGTGTGACTCATGCATTTCTGATTCT
>JAZGTK010017379.1:0-12299 GCA_036877625.1 Ambastaia sidthimunki
TTTCAAATATCAACAGCGTTTCTCAGAAATCGCTCACTGCACCTTTAATCTAAATTTGTCAACTTTTACAGTTACGAGCTGCAGTAAATTTTTCAGGACTAGAAGCAAAAAGGACATTTTTCAAAATTACTGTATTGCGGTAGCACCAGGAATTATTGGTCCCCTTACAGCGTCTCTGTGGACATGACTAGACAGTAGATCATATGGACACTTGCATACTTTCTAAAATAAACACAGCACACCCTGAAAAGTACCGTAGATCTAGCTGACCTACACCTGAACTAAACTGAACACAAGAAATGTTGTCTCAGCAGGTGATTGAATTTGAAGTACAATAAAATTGACCGAAACGCGCTTGCTAATCTGATAAATTCAAACTGATGAATCACACGTCCTTGAGCAAGGGTACCTGAGCCGGCAGACAGCTCTGGAAAAATGATAAATTGACACGGCGATGAGGAAGCAACGAAGCTTCACACACATGCGAGCGGAAAATGCTACTGTGAAATTTCAGAGGAGTGAGAAATGTAGGGTAAGCTGTTCCAACAAAGTGTGTTGACTCCACAACAGTGATGATAACTGCAGGTCTGTGCAATGCATTGCATACATTGCTAGCGGTTTTTATATTTATTATAGACGTTTAGGCACGTTTTGTATGTTCAAAATTTGCCAACCGGTGAGAACAACCGGTTGCCCTTACAAATGGAAAGTCTTTAAAAATTAAACAAATCTCATTTTATTTTTGATCTAGGGTACTAAATAAACACCAGTTCCTCAAGATTGTGACCATCAAAAGAACGTTCATTTGTGATGCTAAACAGGAAGTGGCATCATAACTGTCATTGCCACTATGTTCTAAGAATTCCTGCACAGTTTGGAAACCACTCAACCATTTTTTAAACAATTGACTCAAACAATTGATATATTGGGTAAACATTTTTGGTCAGCTAAATTAGGTCCCTTCCAAACTTCCAATTTGTTAGGAAATCACCATATTTTGTTTTATTTTAAGTTTTGTTTTGCATAAGTGTCTGCCTTTGTATAAATCTGGTAGGACCACATAGCTAAACATCTCTTTTCAAAATCTGCATCTATGTAATAATGTATTTATCTATCTAAATAGTGTCTTACCTGCACAAGAGACTCATACATCACTGTCAGTCAAATCTTTGAGCAACTTGTGGCAGTTCTGACCTCTGGCTAAATATCTGTTGGATCTAAATCTGGACCACTAAAACAAACTCTTACTGAATTACTTCTTATTCACTTACAATTCATTCACACACACACACACATCTACTACAGCAGCCAGGATTAGACACAAACGAGTTCAAGCCAAATCCAATAAGCCACAAAAAAACACACAAAGCCTTCCTACAATGCAAAGTGAGTTTGTATTAAGTTAACAGGGTATTAAGTTAAGCCACATACTGTCTGGGGCTGATCCTCTTTGATCAGATTGTTGCGTGAGAGAGACTTTACAGATGTATCAAAGGTTTGTTGAGTTTGTTGATTTCATAATGTCATTTTTTTCAAAATCATAAAACTGTTTATTTCCTGCTATTGGCTTTTAAATCTTAGATTTTCAACGTGGTTTCAGACTTTTGCACCCCATATTTACTATACAAATGTGTTTGGTTGAATGGATCACATGACTGTCACATGACTAAACAAATAAATCATTGTTTTTGAATATCTCTGTTGTGGTACTTCATCACGTCAAATTGATCAACTGTTTCAGTATGTTCTCAGTGTATGTGCTGGTTTTTAATAGCGTTTGGTCAAATCAGAGTTAATTTCCTCTTTACTGCCAAGAAGGATGTCAGTAAATTTAAATCAGATCTTAAATCTGTGACTTTTGATTAGATGGTTTTATACGTTTGGGGTAAGTTTTATAAATTTATAAGTGTCAGAATTACTTTAGGCTTCTGTAGATTTTACCAACTTTTAAACTTTGAAGAAGTGTAACAAATATTTAATGAAGAAAATGATGAAAAGAAATAAATAACAGTCAGAAACCTCTAAGTCATGCCAGAATTATTCTTCATTACAACTTGCCAATAAAACCAATAAGTGCTCTTCACTTACTAAACAGTAAAACTATTCTGAACTATTTAACTATATTCAACAGTAAAAAACATATGTAATACATTCCTAATAATTCCGTATTAGATATAAAACGGATCATGAGTGTAAAAGTGAAGAGCAAGCGTTAAACACACACACACACTTCCTGACAAGCACCCGCTT
Organism: Ambastaia sidthimunki; assembly: GCA_036877625.1. Classification (NCBI taxonomy): domain Eukaryota; kingdom Metazoa; phylum Chordata; class Actinopteri; order Cypriniformes; family Botiidae; genus Ambastaia; species Ambastaia sidthimunki. The sequence continues at coordinate 2,251 of JAZGTK010017379.1, forward strand.
ACACGAGAAAGAGATGAAGAGAGACAGATGTTTGAGTAATAGCTCTCCATTATCCTGAACTATGACCCCTCTCATGGGCATCACATCATGTAGACGCATAATAAGTAAAGTGCTGAGGGCAGAAGATTATTCCAGATCACCAGAGGACCAGGAATACTGACCACTGCAAGATTTCTGTCTGACTGCGTACATATCTTTACCACATGTGCCAAGATGCCATGTGTACAGCTAAGACCCAGAATCTGCAGGGATGTTTATAAAAGTGTGTGTGTGAGACAAGTATTAATGGGCTGATATAGAATATGAGAATATAGATGAGACACATCAATGCTTTAACTACCGTCTAGACGGGGTGGAACATATTTCTTCCTTTCCTGAGGCTAAAGTCAAATCCCAGAGATACATCATTCACAGCAGTTGATGCTGCTCTCGTAAACAAACACCGCAGCGGCTCCAGCGCAAAAACGAATAAATAAGTAGTTATATACAGCATTCAAATCCCTATTGATTTTACAGAGCAAATCTGAATTTTAATTACTTCATATCTGTGCAAAACTGTTGCTGTGTGGCTGCTAGAGAATTCTGGGTAGTTTTTGGGATGGTTGCCAGGGTGTTTCTGGAGGTTTCTGGGGTGTTGCTAGGAGGGTGTTTACTGGTCCTGCCCCCAAGTCTATATGAGACTTTGGACTCTAGATATAGACTCAGGTCCTAGTCAATAGGGATCAAAAATTCACAACAAAAACTGTCTCTTTAAATCTATTTCCAGTCTGATATAAACCTAAAATACTGTGTTTTGTCATCGTGTAAATGCTCTGCATAGTCAAGTATCCTGATACAGTTTTTCTATTTATTTCTGCCCGTTTCCCTCAGCTGGATGAAGCAAAGCTAAACTCATGCCAAACTGAAGTTCACTGGTTTTCAGCCACAACCGCTCTTCTATGATGTCATGCTTTTCCGGCTGCTTTGATTCCAGCCCCATCACATGGCTTTTCCTAGATGGCCTTTCCTTTTTCCCTTTGAAATTTTTGGTTAAGGTCACAAACCCAGCAAACTGAGTTGAGCTGTGGCAAACAGCACCCCATACCAGCAAAGGTGTGACACACCACATCCCATGACACGTTACACAGGCCCGTTGGCGTGTTTTACATAAGCATCCGGCCTGAGTTGCTCTCCATCATAACTCTACAGATCTACTGGACCAAAACTGTTTATGAAACTGTTAAGTCAAGCAGTGGGTGGAGAGAGGAAAACGAATCATAGAAAAAACGAGGTCAGGCAACGTAACAAAAGGAAACGACCAGACATATTTTCACATCAGTTCAGTGGCATGACTATAATTACACCTTCTAATCTGAAATTAAAACTTACACGTATAACCGGCGGGTGAGACAGGATGAGTTATGTCAACCTCATATCATTTCTACCCCACGGGCAAGAATGAAACATAAATACAATAATGTGCTTTTCACTAATTATTATATTGTAACAAAACTACATTTAAAGGTCGCCCATCTGCTTGCAAATTCAAAGTAACACAATTGTAATAGAAAAGTGATTTTGGCAACTGGTCTCACTGAAGACTGAAAACCAGCCATCAAAAGTTGCCCAGGTGTGTGTGTGTGTGTGTGTGTGTGTGTGTGTGTGTGTTTTTAAACCTGTTATTTCACAGATGAATGCTCATCTTTGGGTACTTACCTAGACATCTGACCATACCAACCACAGCTTTGTAGCTGCCCTACAACTGTGTCCAATGAATATCAAGTAGACTCCTGCTACTGCACTCAGAATAAAAACTTGTACATGAAATGCTTCCAAAATGTATTTTGACTTTTTTAACTGCCTGTATGACAGCGTGTGACAGCATCTATAGCTCATATGGAGGAACTTCCGTGTTTACTTGGGACATTCATTTGAATGAATTTGAGTAAATACTGTGTGAAATAAGTGTTCATTTTATCAGTTTTGTTGTCATTTATACAGATTTCAGGATTATATTAGCCATGAGCTAGCCTGCTCGCTATATATTGACGTTGGTCCTAAACAACCCATATGAAAAAATTATTGATCACTAAAATATGTATATGACCAAATGTATAGATGCAAAACTGAAAACAATGACAAAATTTAGACCTATAAAACAACTGTGTTTTAAGAGTGCTATTCTCCCAATATGAGGACACAAGGTTCACATATTTGATACAAGGTTTTGTATAAAAATATTTTTGCTACAGAACAGCACATCGTGGACCCTCAGAAATACTGAGCAAGCATTCCTCTACTGAGGGCAAAGAGGAGGTGAAGGTTGGAAAATTAAAATGCTGGAGTCTGTAATTAAAAAGGCTGTACATGGATTATTGATCCGTTTCCCTGTGCCTACAGTAAAAGCCAAAGGTCACGGACAACAAAATAAGGGACAATGTCAAACACATGCTCTCTCTCAAATGCACTGTATCTAACTCACTGTTTATTGAGTGTAACTTCTTTGTGAAACATGATTTAAGCTAAATCTGCAGTATTTACATCCAGTAAGTTATAAAATGCTGTCTGAATGCATTGCACAGATCCCAAACTAGTTGTCTGACAAAACAGCCAAACAGAATACATCACAAGCCACTTTAGTTTGTTTACACGTTTAACTGACAGTGAGATTGTGACGTTCAGATACTATCCTATGAGAAAATAGTCGTGGCACACCCACAAAAACCAGATTACAGCCCGCTAACATAAACTAAACTGAAGAGCACCGGAAAGATAACCATTTAGTCTCAACAGAGAAGCTCAATCGAGTAAGTACATTTAGGTACAAGTTTACAAACGCTGGAAAACCGTCTCACAGCAGGAAGACAGATTAATGATGTGCAGCGCTATGACGTGGTAAACCTTAAAGTTTCGTCATAACCACATAATCACGTCATGTCGCTACGCTCATCCGCGACGACACGCCCCCTTTCCTGAAACACAACAACTGCTTCTATAGCAACAAACTAAAAACCTTCACAACCAGATTCCCAGCACGTGCGACAAAGATTTATTTCTTATGTAAAATGTGGGAGTCAAATGATAGATCTCAGACATGCGATACTTATTTATGAAAGCAAACACAAACATGTGTAACTATTAGAAATATTTACCATAATAACCACGAAACTGAATTATTTCTACAGTTGTTGTTATTACAATCGAAGTATCACAACTTTATATTTGTTACTACCGACATCAATAAACACACAAATAACACGTTTCATGGAGGCGGACTTGCAGTAGCTACAATAAACACAGCAACGACAGTGTTTTGAAGGAAACTGGTTTCCGTTTTGTAAAGGTTTCTTTTTCAACATATCCAGTTAAACTCACCTTGTTTGACACACTTAAGGCGGACGGGATCTTTGCAGTGTCTGACCACAGCCCACACATCCCTGATGGTCAGTCCGGCCACGGGGGTCTCATTCACCTCCAGAAGCAACTCGTCCTGGTTCAGTTTGATCCTGTCCAGTTTCACCTCCCCAATAACGGGGAACTGTCCGTTCTCCGCGCCCCCCTGCAGCTCGAACCCGAGTTTACCACTCGGACCCCTGGACAGCACAACTTCATGGACTCGGCTGGTCCAGTGACTTTTCTTCTTGAAGCTCTTGGACATGTTTGGAGTTGTTAGTAGGACGGGAAAGAAGCCATAAAAGCGACCCACGACTCCAGCCGGACGGGTAAAGTTGCACGATCAGCGACTGTGGATGGCAAGAATCTCCATATCAGCAGAAGATCCACAGCAGCCTCTTAAAACTGCTGCACTCACACTATCACTGATGGCTTTGGATCCGGATCTTATAAGTGATTCGGTTCCGAACCGATTCGCGACGCGTTTGTGATTTGCTTTACTGTGAAGACAAACTTTGGGAGTAAAATGGAGAAACAATAAAGTCATGCATTTTTGTAAATGTAAATAAGTTTAAATATAAACAGATATAAAATTATTAAATGTAATCAAAAACATTTACTGCGTTTAGTAAAAAAGACAAATTCTATAGGAATTCTTTAATTTTAAGCCACGACTCCGTGAACATTTTTAGCAAAAGGTTAGTAATAGTTATTCACATAAAAATAACAGGAAAATAAACATGAGAACACTTTTAAACGAGTCGAGTGACTGATTAAACCGAACCGCCCGAAAGAACCGATTCTCTTAAATGAATCAGAAGTGTAACGCTGCACCGTAACTGTGTCCAAACTGGAAAACGGAGCCGGATGTGATGTGAGGAGGAGGAGAGAAGAGACGCTTCCCAATGGAGAAAGAAGAAAGTAACGGAACTTCCATCCCGGCATTATCCCGGAGCGGTTTTCCCGTTATGAACGACTGCTGTGCCTCCTTCTGGAGAAAATGCAAAATGAAAATTACATTTGGCAGAGTTTGGCAAAATCGCCAGGCGTTTATTTCCAGCTGAAGGGTTTGTACGCACCGGGTTCACACTGCGATGACATTTTAAAGTGTAACTTTCATAAGTCATTAACTTGCATTACATAATTATCTATCGCTGCAATTATATATGGCAACATATGAACCAAAGTTTTATAACAGTTATTCGAATATAACTTGTCCTTCTCAATTCACAGCATGCAAGAATTAATGATAACATACAAAACAGTCCAAAATGACATCAAAAGTATCTCCAGTCATTCATTGTACTATTGTATTGCTCTTATTTTTAGAGGTTGTTATTTCTGAAGTGTTCAGTTGTTTAATTTTAATATCACAATTCGTCTGACAATTCAGACGAATTTAATGATAAACTAATTCTAAAAGATTTCTATCTTTTTTATTATCTGACTTTTATTTGCAGATTTGGATGTCCTGAGCACAATTTGTGACATAACTGAGATCTCTTCTGAACTCATGTGACATCACTGGAGTTTTACCTCAAAAGAAAATTCAAGATGAGTGTCTCAATTTCTTTGCATTTAATCTTATTGCTGCCCAAGAGAATCAACTGAGATCTTATTATCTACAAAAAGAACTAAAAGAGATTGTAATTCATGTCGGTTCAGTTCTAGAGCTACTTTAATCCTGTGCCGTGTATGTGTTCTTATTGCTGTATTAAAAGATTAGGTTTTCAAGTAGATTAGTTACAGAACAACACAAGATAATTTTATGAACAAACGAGGTTGAAACGGAGCCAAATGAGTTTTAAGTTATTACTTGTTTTGCTATAATCCATCATCAAATAAAACACGCTTTTAAGTCTGCACTTGGTTTTCCAAGACGGTTCCCTTGAGTCACTTTCAAAATATTAGCATTTAACTCCATACTGGAAAAACATCATCCTGTCTCTTCACCTGCAGCAAAACCACAAATTTACTGATATCTGCATGTATAAAACTCTCCACTTTTATCATAATGTTTATTAAAAAACTTTAAAAAAAAAAAAGTTCTCGGTAGGTTAAAGGTTTCCTTCATATAGACAGGAATGTATTAGGATAATGTTTGGACAACATTAGGTGAGGTTCAGAAAAAAATAACAAGGGCCAGTGCTGTGACCTTAGAGACAGAGCCGCAGCTTTCTGCATTCCAGTGATGGGAGTATATGAGCGAGGGAGAGCGGGCGAGAAATACACAAAAAGAGGGAGCGGGCGAGTAAGAGGGGGTGTTTTTACAAGACAGAGAATGTGCAAAGGAATTGTTTGTCAGGAGGTTTTTAAACAAATTTAGGAATTCCCTGAGCATAGCAAAAGGAAAACTGAAGAGAGTTGTGTTGGTAAAATGGATATAATCGTATTATATTTAAAGCCTAGACACAAGCTATAATAAACTACACACAAAACTATAAATGTTCATTTATGTTAATTCCTGTGTTTCTGGATTTCTTAAAGACTTCATATGTTTTCCATCATTTATTCTTTGAGGTTGACTTATGTAATTTTTGTTTGCCAAGAAACCCATAATTTTAACTCTGCGTTCCAGACATCCTTACACTAGCATGCAGCTTGGTTTCAAGAAATGTTCTTTTTGGACTGGGAAAACAGTTTCTGGTAGTCAAAAATTCGATTTTTCACGATATGACCCCTTCAAGAGAATGAAGCAATAATAGCAAAGCCAATTTCTCCCACTCTCTGCCTTCATTGTGGGTCAGAACATTGTTTTTTACATGTCTTCTGCAAAGGGTTGTTTATGCCCGTTCCAAATCTGGTTTATGTTCACACCCACACTTGCATACTTTCATCCAACAGAAAAAATATAGCGCTTCTAGAAATGAGACACTCCATCCCCGGCTGTACATCAGAGAGCAGGTGGCCTTTCTAAACAGTACAATCGAGTCAGAGTTCCAAAACCTGGAGGAAGCAATCTTTCCCACAATGCACTTCACCAGATGGGTGCACATTGGTCCTGACAGTGATGTCGCCGTGGGGACCGCAGCATATTGCTAGGCAACGTGATCTAATGATTATGACAGGCGTAATTTCGAGCCAGTTTAAAGCCAGGCACAAATGAAGAGGCAGAGCTGGATGGTTTTAACAGAAGCAGGAAGGGATGCAGGTTGGAGCTGTTAATGGCTACTGAGAGTCATTTGGGAAACTAATTCACTTGTTAAGTCTGACGTCACGCATCACGCTTCCGGGTCCAAACGCTCCGGGTCCAATCAGATTCCATCAGCAAACAACAAACAAAACTAATACACACTTCCGAGATGCTATAAAACAACTGAAAATCATGATTGTCATTTTATCTCAATACCGAAATCTCAGACGGCCAGACAGTAAGTAATTTTCAATAAATCGTTCAATATTGGTGTCCAGGACAACCTAAGCCTGTTGACAGTAGTGTACACCGTGAGTTTATTAAAGCTTAGCCTTAATATGTGATAAGATTAAATATTGTTTATAAACAGCTGTTGGGATAGTAATCTGACTTGAAATGAGCGGAAGCTTGGGCCCGAAAGAGGAATTCCTTACATCATGATTTAACAAGCCGATAGTCATCGAGAAACTACATTTCCTCATGTCTACATGGATGGTGGGAGTTACAGTGGGCGACTTCCTGCAGGATAAGCCGCACTTCTGTTTAGTATTTGTTATCAGCTAAAGCGTCTCTGATTTACTGATGATTGCAAACAGTTAATGATCTGGAAAAACCTGTTAGTCTGTCACAACAGCTACAGAAAGCTTAAAAATCTTACCAACAAGTGCGGAAAAAATGTCATTTAACACATGAAACATTTTTTCAGGGCTAAACATTTATTATAATTGAAATAAAATTTATTTTGGTTCAATATTACAATTGCACTGTATTAAGAAAAAAACACAATATTTAAATGTATTTTCTACATGTTTAGCCACATTAGCAGTGTAGCTGTGTTTATAAATCACCACCTTTAACAACACAGCAGCAGTTAATGCCGAATGTTCAACACAGACACTGATTAATATATCTGATTCACAAACACAGTTCTAAACCAAACAAATGTTCTCATGTCCTGTTGAAGCAGCTGAAAGTGTCTGATAAAGCTTTGACTTAGCACAACCTGTTAGCTCTTCTATCTTAATCTCCAAATGTAGCTAAACCAATTCATTTAAGTATACTAAGCACAAAATATGCACACTACTAATGTTTAATACTTGAGTATGCAGTGCATTTTAACAATAAAAACTGAAAGACAACTACACTAACTGAAACACAACTATTAAATCTATTAAGCCTGACAGACTTAACTGAAGACAACTATTAAACATTATTTTCTTCCACAGCACAAGTCAGAACTAAAATTAGCCCCAAAAGCACCACAGATGCACACTTCAAAATACACCACAAATAATCCACCATCTGGGCCATATTTGACATGCTTTCTTTAACTTCTAAGATCTGTAATGCACAAATTTCTCAAAACAATTGTGCAAATTGTGATTCAGTGTAAAGTCAGAGCTGGGATGTTCCTGATATCTTCTATTGTCGAGAAGATGGAAACAAAATGGCAATGCGGCTGTTTGCTTGTATCTGCAGGTGTTTAATTGTCAACAAATAAAGTCTCCAAGCAACAAACGGCAACAGATAAATGTTCTTTTGCAACTCAATGGCATTTGTTCTGCAGGTGTGTGATTATCAGCTGTGAGGCTTTTACACAGTTTGACGCACATGTCTCTGCAAACCTTCGCTAAACTGGTTTAATCATCGTGTAGTAACAAGTGTTTTATTTGCGTTTGTAATGTTTAATGTGTATCTGCTTGGTGCCGCCAAAGTTTTATCTTTGCAAAATCATAACCATCAGAGTTTGGATTATTAAAGTTTCCAAACTCCAAAACTGGCGCTCTTTTGAGTTGAAGAATTATATGTTTGATGCCTGATGAAGTTTAAAAACAGGTTTGTCCTGTGTGATTTTTTATGTTTTTTATGTGTGTTGTTGTGAACTCTTGTTCGATGTCTGAGCAGTAACTCGCACAGAAATTTCACTTTGATAGTAATAATCTTATTTCATTTTTTTTACCAATTTAGGTTTTGTTCTAATAAGATGGTGCCTTGAGCATCTATATGTTGTGTGTCAAAATGTTAGATGCTAGTTCACCAATACAAACCAATCAAACTGAGGCTAAACAATAAAAAAAAGAAGAAATGTCCTCTCAAAGGACCGAAATGAGCTTTTAAGGGAGAGAAATGAGCTCTTAAGGTAAGTTTATCTGAGAAGCACATGACAGAGTGCCACCCAAATATTAGCGACGTGATAACTTGCTTTCAAAAAGGCTTTTAACTGCTTTTAAACTGAGCTTTTAAGAGTCTCTCCCTTCCTCTGAAGCACTTTAGAGAAAGTCTGATGATGGAGAGTCTGTAAAAAATGGAGTTAGTTACTTATACACATCCATCATAATGGTGACAGCTGCGACATGGTGGCAAAGTGGCTGACAGTGTGTATTCACCTGTGATGGAACATACTGTATGTGTCACACTCACAGTGTGTCAAAAAGGTTATTGGAACAGCCACCGTCTCTTTAGGGATTCCAGAAGAGTTGATACTTGTTTGGGATCTTAACTCTTCATTCTGCTAGCGTTCTTAGTGGCCCTTTTTTCTTAGTGGTAACATTTATCACTATGTAAATGCAAATTGGGTGTTTTAAGTGTCATAAAGGAACAGTTCACCCCAAAATTATAAAGACTATTATTTTGCTGTTTCACTCATCCACATTTTGTTCCAAACGTTTATGATATTTTTTTCTTTTATGAAACAAAAAATAGATGTTTTGCTGCTCTTCTGCTGTAGAGTTAAAAATGAGTAAAACAGATTGTCTTACTTCTAAATAAAAAGCACCATGAAACTATTATTAAATGGTCCTGATTTTAGCAAAAAATTACAGGTGAAACTTTCATCTGAGGAACAAAGTCATATGAAGACATTTGTATCCTTTGGCAGCTCAAGACACGGGACACCAGAATTAATTCATTCATTATTAGTTATTGGATGTCTTCTGAATTAGGAGTGCTTTCATTTTCTCAGTCCTCCGGAACCGAAGTGAAACCAAAGTCACACTGAATTGTTTTATGAAGCTTTTGTGTTCTTTTATGCTTTATGAAGTCAGTCCCAATCCACTGCTATTGTAAAGAAGAAATTTTTTTATTAAATCTCTGTTGTTCTGAGGAACAAAGAAAGCCGTAGGGGGTTATGTAAGGGGGGTAAATAATTACTAAATGTACTTTTTTGAGTGAACTAAACCTTTAACAAAGCATGTTTTTTTTTGGATTACGGGAATTCTAATCCATGATTGACAGCAAGAATCCGTCCTGTACATACTGTACACTGAAGGAAAAGAGCAAATGACGGACATTTCTATAAAACACTTCCTCACCCATAAAAAGTTCTCTAATGTTCTCTATTGTTGTTAACATGGTACTTAACACGAGTCCTCAGAAGCTTCTTTTACATAAAATGAAGCTTTTATATCACACACACTTTGGACTGAGTGAGTTGTTATGTAACCCTCCCACTTCAGACTTGGTCTCCATTCTTTATATAATGAGGCAGCTGCAAACATCACAACACTACAGCACTGTACAGCTTACAGACAGATTACAGTTAAAG
>JAZGTK010017380.1:0-12299 GCA_036877625.1 Ambastaia sidthimunki
AGTATTATGCTGTGGGGATGCTTCAGTGCATCTGGAACTGGAAATCTTGTCAAGGTGGAAGAGATCATGAATAAAGAAAAATATGTGGATATTTTGAAAGAAATCCTTAAGCAGTCAGCAGTGAAACTAGGTCCGAGTCGTCGCTTCATCTTCCAACATGACAACGATCCTAAACAAACGTCTCTCTTGGTGAAGAACTATCTCCAGACGAACAAGGTGAATGTCATCGAATGGCCTGCACAAAGCCCTGACTTAAATCTAATTGAAAATATGTGGGGTGACCTAAAGAAAAATGTCCATGCCAGAAAACCATAGAATCTGGAGGAACTTGAGAGATTCGCCAAAGAAGAATGGGCCAGGATTCCTCAAATGAAGTGTCAGAGACTTGTTGACGATTACAACAAACGACTGCAGGCAGTTATCCAGCAAAAAGGATACACAATTGACTATTAGAATGTGGGGGGCTAATAATTTTGACCCTGGTAGTTTGTGTTTTGTGTAATATTTTCATTTCTGTGTGGAATATAAAATAATGCAAGCATCCAAAATAAAACTAGGATGTCTAAAAAAGCTGTGTTAATTTCTTTTTGCTCTGGTTAAAAGCACTTTTGAAATACTTTTAAAACAATGACTATTTTGTAGGGGGGCTAATAATTTTGTCCTCAACCGAGAAGAACCCTTTAAACATGCGTTTTAAAATCCAAATAAACAGCTCATGAAGGGGACATCTTACCCTGTACAGTTTTGCCTAGATAATCTCCTCTGCGCTCTTTGGTAATGACTGACTGGTAGATTTTACCAGTAGTCAGGTTGTTGTCTTTCGTGAGCCGGATGTCCAGAAAGCGTTCATAGTTTCCCAGATCTAGATCAACCTCTCCTCCATCATCTAACACAAACACTTCACCTACATACAACAAAACAGAACACATTACATAGCAACACAAAATTTTAACCTTGTAAAAGTTGTTTCCTAAGACATTGCTATGGTGTCCTGGGTGGTTGCCAAGACATTGCTAAGTTATTCTGCTAAGGTGTTCCTAGGCAGTTTCTTAATTAAAACAGTCCACACGCAAGTCTCTGTTTATCTGGTCTCAAACTGTGGCAGTGTTTTAAAGTAATTTAAGCCTTTTCTCATTAAGATTAGCATCTAAGAGGTAAACAAAACTGCATAATTTATGTAAATATGTAAGGTACAAGTAGGTTTAACAACAGAGATTCCTCTAAGTAAAATGTGTCAGTCTAGTCTGAGTTTACCATGCTCATAGGGGGAGAAGGTTCCTGCATCAATGTTAATGTATGGGTCGATTTTGATGGCTGTGACATGCAGGCCACACGATTTGAGTATGGTGCCCACGCTGCTGGCTATGATACCCTTCCCAATGCCAGAAATTACACCACCTGTCACCAGAATATACTTCATACTGCCGATCTTCTGCTGGAGGGACAAACGAGAAGTTACATGATTCATCTGACTGCAGACAAGCAAACCACATTTATTCTATTAGAAACCAGTTGTGTTAAAAAGTCTCCATGTTGTTGGGTGCATTTAATTTCAAGTAATACTGCTGTACTATCAAAACCCTGTATGTGTAGGAATCACAGGCAGTCACACAGTGAGAATGGCACAACCACAACAATGATTCTTTAATGCAATTGGGTCATTCCATGTCAACTCAACCAAAGGTCCATGGTTCAAATTTTTGATTTTGTTTATATTTTTACAGAAGCAAGAACAACATAAACAGTGATGAAAAACAAAATATTAAATGCTTACTAAGTAATCCACTAATTTGTAGAGGAGGTCAAAATGCCAATTTTCACCTAAAATCTAAATCATATTAGCAGGGGTGAAAAATTACTTGAGAAAAATGCCAGCATGATTATTTCATTTTTACACAGAGGTTGGTAGAAAAAGCTCTTTTCATGTTCTTTTTACAAAGTTTACATGCCTGTAACAAAAGACATTTTAGAGATATCTTAATGTCCTTTTAAATTTTCCTTCTTAAGCAACTTTTCCTTTGAGAGGTACATTTTTACGGTCCTATAATGTATACTGTCAGAGATATGGAGATCTAAATGCGCCTCCATGAGTAAACTTTTTAAATGTATACATTTTCAGTCAACAAAAAAAAATGTGGTTCACTTTGTAAAATTCTGCTACTTTATTTCTTTTAAAGAGGAATGTCTGAAAAACTAATACTGTTGATGCCAGAAATGTATCTTCTATGATGATGGCACCTTTCTCAAATCAATTTTTACCCCCTCTATTATGACTCCAACTTGTCATTTTGACCCCCTTCAGGAATATCCAAAACTAACTTAACCGCGCTTATAAACACTAAAAACCTACAGACGATCTCTGAATAAAAAGGTTGACTTTATCACACGGTATGTTGACTTTATCACACGGTAGTAATTGTGTAAAACTAGTACTGCTATCATTTTATTCATTTGCTGAGCCTCACACCAAAAACTGCAACGTACAACTTGTCACTGACTTCTGTACACATTATAAACTTGAAACTTCAGTCATCTTACAGTCCACAAACTTAAATTCTACCTCATAACACAAAGCTAACTAATTATTAAAAATATACACCTTACCAGAATAAGGAGTGTTTAAATTCTTCAGCACGTTGCGTGATGCGTTAAACACCGTTGAACTGTTATTATAAGCCGCTAGTAGCCGCGCTTGCTTCCACACGTGCTGCTTGACGTCAGCTGCTGAACACTACGGCAACCCGGAGCGCGTTTCGTTAATGAAGACTGGCGTCGGTTTTTGATTCCAGCGCAGCGAAATCACAATGAATTTCAATGACGTCAAAAACCAGAAGACCTTAACGATTGGCTGGAAGATAAACGCTGGTATGAGCGCTAAAGTGTCTTCGCTCATAAATATTAATTTAGCGTGTCTCAACCAAGTACAATAATAACTGATATATAAAAAAGAAGGATTTTATATAAATTATTATTTTTGAACAATTACTGTTTGCGAAGCAAAGCATCACTGTTGTAAAAGCATGGGGGATGTAGTGATTAAGTATTTCTTTGAGGAAAAAATAAATAAAAATCTTAAAATATATAGTTATTATATTTTTTTAATAAAACGGTTATTCCGTTTTATTTATGGAACAACCATTTTATTAAAGAAATAAACCCTGTGAAGTTGTGTTTTATGAACAGAATTTTACATTTAATTTTAAAATTTTAGTTTAGGAGGGTTTTACTTCGCTCTGGTCTAGCCCAACAACACACCTTATCTGTTCTAAATTCACTGTTATCAACAGCTTCACTGAGCTTATTGCTTTAATAAATGAGTTTCAGATGACCATTTTTCTACCCGTTTCAGTGCTACAAAGCTCTTACAGTGAACAGTAAAGATGATAAAATTTGAAAGTCTATTTCTATATGAAACGTTTACATTTATGGATTTGGCCGACGCTTAACTTACAGTGCATTCAAGCTACACATTTTATCATTACATGTGTTATCTGGGATTGAACGCAAAACTTTTTAACTGCTGGCGCAATGCTCTAACAGTTGAGCTACAAGAACACCTATTGAGCATAAAATATACAGGTATGATGTTCTGCTGTATATACACTGTATAGACTACTGTTGATAAAAGGCCACATACAGTAAATAATAATATAACATTTCAGTTGAGGCGACTGCTGTTTATTAATAACTGATTGATCTTGTTTTTTCTGCGTTCAGGCAGATGGCAGTGTTTGCTGCAGCAGGAAAAACTTTGTCAATACCACTGACCAGCTCAGTGCTCTTACTGACCTAAGTTAACTTCACCAAAACTTCTAAACCACAGGTGTCAAATTCAGCTCAGGCCATTGTCCTGCAGTATAGCTTCAACCAGCTCCAGCACACCTGTCTGGAAGTTTCTAGTAATCCTGAAAACTTTGTTGTTTGTTTAAAGGTAAAGCTAAACTCTGCAGGACACTGGACCTCCACAAGCTGAATTTGACACCCATGCTCTAAATTGTCTTAATGTAACTTTGCTGTTTACTACAAACAGCCATTTAATTTTATACAATTTAAACATTAAAGATCAGAGCCATAAATTACAACTAAAACTGTCCACTGTTGGTTCTTTGAGTTACAGCGGAAGTGTGACATCCAACTAACTGTCTGTATTTTTATAGGCTACATCATAGGATGTTTAAAGTCTACATAAAACTTAAATTGACATCCATTCACTACTTTTTGGAATAACATGCACTAAAATTGCTGTACGATAAGATTAAGAATCTTAATAAATTAAACTGATTTTATGTTGATTTAAAATCAAGCACAGACGCATACACAGAGCACAACACCGTGTGCAATAAGTTCACTGGAGGACATAGACGGATCATCTTCCATCATATGTAACAGTGTGGCTGAACTCAACTTATTTATTAATATGCTTTCCGCATATTAGCTGCTCAAAGCAGTTGGACACCGCGCTTTGTGCTATTTTTCGCAAAAGCCTCTCAGTAGACCTGCAAGCAGAACTCGCGTGTAAAGGGGAATCGCTAAGTCTTAATGATCTCATCACCATGGCAGTACACTTAGATAATTTACTGAGAAACACCCCTAAACGCAGTTTGGTCTCACAAGTTCCACTGTCCAGTCCTGTTTCTGTTCCTGAACCTATAGAGATTGCTGTAACTAAACTCACAGAAACAGAGAGGACTCGACGCAGGCAACAGAATTTATGCTTTTACTGTGGTGAACCAGGCCATCACAGCAGGTCGTGTCCACACAAAAACAGGAAGTCAAATAATACCACATCACGGGTGAGTCAGGAGGTCTTGTCTAATAAAACCCCTGCTTTACAATTACAAGTACAAATTTCTTCAGACATGTCTCTGTTTGAATCTATAGCACTCGTGGACTCAGGAGCAGCCCTGAATCTCATCAGTCAAGACCTCATTGACAAATATCACATCCCTACTATCCCATGTATTCCTACTATTAAGGTCAGTGCAGTCAACGACTCTCCCATTAGTACTGGTATCACTCACCAAACCTGTCCAGTGACCCTCAAGATAGGCATTTTCCATCAAGAGACTATTTCTTTCCACGTTCTTCAGGCCTCTAAGTGCCCTGTGATCCTAGGTTACCCCTGGTTAAAACAGCATAATCCCACAATTTCTTGGCAGCATCACGAACTCTTGTCATGGTCAGAATTCTGTTTCAATAATTGTATCAACTCAGTACCTCCCAAGCCTTGTTTCCTTACCAGCTGCGAGAGTCCAGTACCAGAGAAGAAGACCCATATACCATCTTGCTACTCAGCCTATCAAGAGGTCTTCAGCAAAACCAAGGCCACCAAGTTACCACCTCACCGGCCCTGGGATTGCGCCATAGAGCTACTGCCCAACACCATGCCACCCAGAAGCAAGGTATATCCGTTATCACGTATTAAAACCCAGGCTATGGAGAGTTACATTGAGGAGGCCCTTAGTTACGGTTTCATACGACCTTCCACCTCCCCGGCAGCAGCAAGCTTCTTTTTTGTAGAAAAGAAGGATGGAGGTCTCAGCCATGTATTGATTATCAAGGTTTGAATAATTTAACAGTCAAGTTTCGTTACCCTCTACTAGTGGTGCAACGGATCATAAAACTCACGGTTTGGATCACATAGAACCTATGATTTTAACAAAAATAAAATCAAGAAATAACCAGCTAAATAATAAATAAAATAAAATACTCGGTTGTTAAAGTGCAACATGTGTCTCCCCATTCTCTGGGGAGAGAGTAGACCTTGAGCTGTTTTGACATTTGTGTTTATTTCAGCTACTATTGTCCAACATGTATTTTTTTTTGTATTCATCACAAACTTTGCTACAATAATATGTGAGCAAGACGGATGTACATGTTTGCATTATTTAGAAAAAAAACATTATGCGTAGTTAGTACGTTTTGGGAAAAAACAGGCAGCTGACTGCTCATTTACAAGCAACAATATAATGTTTTAAATTTTGGAAGTCAGTTTTTGTGCCAACATTGCTTTATGCATGGGAGTGTTAATCGCCATGAATATTTATTTAATTCACACCAGGGGCGACACAAGACACTCCCCCAATGGCTAATGTTCCCCCATCATGGCAAACTTTCCCCCATCAAGATGTGAGTGCTGTGAGGCAGACTAAAGAAAGAATGTGAGAATGCTCAGATTTCTGTTTTATTGTAATTCCTCTATGTGAAAGTGTTGTGCCTTGCAGGACCACAGTGCTATATGTGAAGATATATGAAATATATAACCTATAACATTCTACGTAACGTACCAGATACAAGAAAAGCAACTGTGTCCATTATACATAGGAAGAGAGGCGAGAGTATTACAGAAACTGGATGTTTTGTAAAAGCCCACGCACCCACCTATGCGTAACCTACTCGCTTACAGGATATTGTACATAATACTTCACGTGCATCAAAAACCAAAACTGAGCGAAATACGTAACGTACACATTTATTTAAAAAACATTTAACATTTTTGCAATAATCTCTAATTTGCGCATATACACGAACGGCGGCGTGTGCGAAACCGAAACTACTCACAATGTGAATCGCACTTGGGGTGTGGCGGTCTCCGCTAATTACAGGTAATGAAGTGTGACTGGAAAGATTTGTACTTCTCCTTGATTTCATACGGTATATATATAAACGGAGAATATTTGCTTTTCGTAAGCTTTCTGCAGATATATGTCTCGTGTTGTGTGACAAGTATTCGCAAAGTTACAGTTCATTTTCAAATGCGTTTCAGAATGTACTCCACCGAGAGAATGCAGAACGCGCATCCTGTTAGTTTTTTAATTTTGTAAAAAGCACAATATTTTGTTTTTATCGTGAGTGTAAAACAATAAAAGTAGACATTTCCCAGTTTCGAATGGTATGTATCACTTATCTGTGTGACCAAAATCGACAGAGCATTTTAGTGTCTTTTGCACTGGTCTTAAAAAAATCGTCGTCACGTGCGTGCCGAACCGTGGGTCGTGATCCGCACGGATAAAAAGAGAAGTGCGAATTTCATGTTAAAAAAAACACTTTTCTAGGATACAATATAAGCCAACAAGGGGTAGAAATGGACAAAAGCAAAGTTACAGCTGACGGAGTGGCCTCGTCTGAACACAGTCAAGGACCTCCAACGATTTCTTGGGTTTGCTAATTTCTACAGACGTTTCATTCGAAACTATAGTATAATAGCAGCCCCACTTACTTCATTATTAAAAAGGAAACCCAAGAAACTCACCTGGACTCCCGAAGCCAATAAGGCCTTTGAGGGTCTCAAGCAGAGTTTCACGACCCCCCCGATCCTGAAGCATCCAGATCCCAGATCTCCCGTTTGTGGTAGAGGTGGACGCCTCTGACTGTGGCATTGGGGCTGTGCTGTCCCAACGTCAAGGTGAACCAGGTAAATTGTTTCCCTGTGCTTATTTTTCTCGCAAACTTACCTCCGCAGAGCGAAACTATGATGTGGGGAACAAGGAACTGCTGTCCATGAAAGAGGCAATTTCCGAATGGAGACACTGGCTAGAGGGCGCGCTCCATCCGTTCCAAGTCATCACAGACCACAAAAACCTTGAATACATCAAAGGAGCAAAGATGCTAAACCCCAGACAGGCAAGATGGTCTTTGTTTTTTACATGTTTCCAATTTACTGTGACTTATCGCCCTGGTAGCAAGAACAGTAAAGCCGATGCACTATCCAGATGCCACGATCCACCAGAGGAGGAGTCACATCCCGAGACCATTCTGCCACCATCAGTTGTTCTGGCCCCTATAGCTTGGGACATTATGGAGGAGATCCAGAGGACCCAAGGTCAGGAACCCACACCTCCTAATTGTCCACCCACCAAGATTTACGTGCCTGTTGAACTACGCCCGAGGGTTTTGCAGTGGGTCCATACTGCTCTAAGCACCTATCATCCAGGTATTTCTAGAACCTTATAGTTAACACAAAATTCCTTTTGGTGGCCTTCTATGTCTGCGGATGTTAAGAACTATGGTAAGTCTTGCCAGGTATGCGCTATGTCTCAGACCCCCAAGGAACTACCCTCTGGACTCTTGAAACCATTGCCAATTCCTCAGCGTCCCTGGTCTCATCTGTCCATTGACTTTGTCACCGACCTGCCCCCCTCGGATGGTAACACAGCCATTCTGGTGATTATAGATCGATTATCTAAAGCATGTAAACTAATCCCTTTAAAAAGGCTTCCCACGGCCATGGAAACTGCTCTTGCTTTGTTTCACCATGTTTTTAGGAATTATGGCATACCTGAAGACATTGTATCTGACCGTGGGAGCCAGTTTACATCCCAAGTGTGGAGAGCGTTCTGCAAACACCTGGATATCAACATGAGTCTAACATCAGGTTACCACCCACAGTCTAACGGGCAGGCCGAACGTCTGAATCAGGAGATTGGTAGATATCTCAGAAGCTGCTGTAGTAGAGAGCAACACCGGTGGGCTGAATTCCTGCCTTGGACTGAATATGCCCAGAATTCACTCACCCACTCATCCACCATTCTCATCCCATTCCAATGTGTCCTGGGCTACCAACCCCCTATGTTCCTGTGGTCTGGTGAACCATCTGCGGTGCCCACTGTGGACGACTGGATTCGCCACAGCGAGAGAGTGTGGGACAGTGCACACGTCCGGTTGCAACAAGCTGTACGTAATCAAGAAATTCAAGCCAACAGAAGACGTCATCCCCATCCTCAATATCAACCTGGACAACGGGTCTGGCTCTCTACAAAAGTTGTGGCTGGCCAGCAGGAAGCTCAGCCCCAGGTATGTTAAAATAGTTAATTTAAAAATAGCCCATTTAAAATAGTAAGACAAATAAATGAAGTCACATACCAACTAGAGCTTCCTGCTAACTATAGGATCTCTCCTTCTTTTCATGTGTCACTCCTGAAACCGGTCCACTTGGATGCTGGCCCCCGTGGGGAAGTGCAAGATCCACCGCCACCCTTGGACGTAGATGGAAGTCCTGCGTACAGGGTGAGCAGTTTGCTAGACTCCCGACGGAGAGGGGGCCAGCTCCAATAAATGGGTGGACTGGGAGGGGTATGGTCCTGAGGAGAGGTCCTGGGTAGCCGCCCACGATATCCTGGATCCTATGCTTAAGGAGGAGTTTCATCAAGCCAGACCCAACCGTCTAGCACCGCGGCCACCGGGACTACCACAGAGACCATCGCAAGGGGAAGCTCGATCACAGCCACGTCCTCAAGAGCACCCAAGAGGGCGTCTACGCAGAGCTCCAGGAGTCGCTCCTAGAGGGGGGGATTCTGTAATGAGACGCCCCGTTCAGCCACGCCAGCAGAGGGAGCCCTCTCCTGAGTACTGATCATCGGACTCCCTCTGCTTCCTCTGTTTGTTTCCTGTGTGTCATTTCCTGTTTGGGACTATTTAAGCCATGTGCTCACATACCATCATTGTCTGCATTATTGTTAGGATCTTGTTGGTTATCACCTTACGCCTTCTGGATTGTCCTTTGGACTGTTTTGCCTGGTTTGTTTATTGCTGCTTGTATTTGACCTTGCTTGCTACATGTTTGCTGCCTGCCCTGACCATTGCCTGTTTAACGTTTATGATTGTTTGCTGCCTGACTTGACCATTGCCTGCTTATCGTTTGTGAATGTTTGCTGCCTGTCCTGACCATTGCCTGTTTCTCTAGATTGTCTTTAATAAACTCCGCAAATGGATTCTACTAGCGCTTCCGCCTCGAATCCCTTACAAATATGCATAATTTCCGAATTATAAACCAAAAGCCCTAACCCTAACTATATTCTTAACCAAACCATATTGCCCAGTACTTAATTGTATAATCACACTGTAGAAAGGACACTATAGCAATTACAGGGTTAAACTCATCAACAGCATGAAAGAAAATATTTGTAAAATATTTTAATAATGAGATTAGGAAAACATAAAACCCATTATAAAGCAATAAAACAATGTATAACTTTTGACCAATACGTGGTGCTGTCATCAAATTTCTATGAGGCTGTTAGGATGTTATGATAATGACATCTACAATGTTTCAAGTCAATACACAAAAGTTTGTAAAGACCTGGCCTGATTTTCATTTTTTTATGCTCACCGTCAAATTCATTGACACAGTATAAAAAAACAATCAACATGAATTCCATAATTTTTGTCAGGAGACAAATGCTGCAGGAGGAGTTTGAAAAAGTTGGTTTTTAATATAATTAGAAATTGCAGACAGGAAGTAGCATTGACTAGGGCAAATTTGGTATTGTAGTACTCTATGAAACTGCATGATAAAATGTTATTTCTTATATATCTGTACCAGTAGGTGGCACTTTGAAGAAACTGTGTATGCCCTTGTGCATAGGTCATGCCTGTGATGACACAAATTTTCCTGTGAGTATCAAATTTTGTGTCAATACACCAAAGCATCGCAATGATACAGCTTCATATCCATTGTATGCTCCCCAAAAATCTGTATTTTGTAACTTTCCTGGATATAAACAGAGAGCTGGTAATAATGATTCATAATTATATTGATTTAAAACTGTTGGGTCTGATTTTGTGACAATATGTCATGCACTGAGGAATGTTACAAACAGAGATGGCGGCAGAAGCATAATGTTACTAATTGCATAATGTTACTAATATAACATGGAACAAATATAGAATTTAGCTAGTCTTGGGGTTGGTAAGTATGTTAATAGGAAAATGTAATAAGTTTATCATAGTCCCACTGATCAGTCACTGGCCATCCCATCTCCCCACTATCCGGCTCTGACAAAGTCCAGATCCAGCTGACTGCAGGACTTTGGGGAAATGAAAAACAGGCAAACATAGTGTGGGGTCATCACATCTGTTCTAATGGGAAGTGTCCCCGGTTCTGTTTGACCTAATTAATGCAGCCTAACAATCCCTTAAAGGATCTGAATGACAAACCCATAGGACTATGTGTAGGCTAGATTAAAGAGGTTAGTCTTTAATCTAGATTTAAACTAACATAATGTATCTGCCTCCTGGACAACACTGGGTAAACTGTTCCAGAGTTTGGGTGCCAAATATGAAAAAGATCTACCACTTGCACTTGATTTTGAGATTCTTGGTATTATCAGCTGGCCAGAGTTTTACGATCGCAGTGAACGTGCAGGACTGTAATAAAAGAGGAGCTTACTTAGATACTGAGGATCTAGACCATTCAGGGCCTTGTAGATAATTAACAGAATTTTAAAGTTTATACAATATTTGGTAGGCAGCCAGTGGAGTGTTGCCAGAACCGGGCTGATATGGTCATACTTGTTAGTTCTCATAAGAACCAGCTGAAATTTTTTAATTAAACCTACAGGGCAGCCCCCTAATTAGGCATTGCAATATTCTAAAAAAAGTATTTCATTTTAAAGTTATTGCATAGTTTCTTTTGTGCTCCAAAGAAGAAAGTTTAACAGACTTGGATGGCATGAGGGTGTATAAATATATGGGATCATGAAAATTTACTCTGGGAGATGGCCTCTGAACAGGCAAAGATTTGAACTGTTAGAGATCAGTTCTCCAAAAAGACTGATTTAATAGGTGACCCTATTCAAGGTAAGTGACTAGAAAATTGGTCTGTTGGAATACCAGATTGGGTCTCATTTTAAATGTTTTTGAAATCAGAATCTGATTGGAGTCATTGATGAAAAGTGAATCATTTGGAGATAGGACTATGGAACATTGGTAAGTTGAAAAAATAAATTAAGTGACTTTTTTTTTTTACTTGATCTGTATTGCTTTGTTTAAACAGAATTTATTGAAGAAAAAGATTGTTTTATTATCTAAAACCTTTAATTGTAGGACAGTGTAATGGGTGCTCTCAGATTGCAGGCTTGAACAACGCTGGATTCAAATCAAACTTGTTTAATACAAATAATCCACAAACGATACAAAACACCAAGGGCCCGTTTCAGAAAGGTGGTTAAGTGAAAACTCTGAGTATGTTAACCCTGAATTATGGGAAACTCTGAGTTTTCGGTTTCAGAAACGGAGGTAACTCAAACCCGAGAACGCAGGGTAAGTCAAGCCAGTTTCTGAAAGAGAGTTAACCTGTACTCCGAGTCTGTTACCGTGGTAACTTACTCTGTGAAGCTAACCTGGTCGGGAGCAGCTTTTCTTTATTAAACCCGGAGTTTCTTTCGGTCTCCTTCCCCTTTTTCCGTCAACCCTCCATTCACAGGTGGAGCCACGAGTATTTATGACATGTTTAATGTTCTGTTTAAATATTTCATTCATTCTTTCGGTACATTTATTCATTGCACATATGCTCGTCTTGC
>JAZGTK010017381.1:0-12298 GCA_036877625.1 Ambastaia sidthimunki
TATGCATTAAAGTGGAACCGTAACTTATGGTAAAACTTATAGAAAGGCGGATGTAAAAGTGAATAAGACCTAAAACATAAGACATAACATCGAATGGTGTACGTTGATGTTGGTGAAACATTGACGCAGAACCAGACAGGTTTTAAAAAACATGTACGTCTGTTCTCAACCTCGTAACGTGACTAATAATTGAGTTTGGTCGCTTGCCTTTGATTTATTTGCATGCATTGCATTGACTTCCGCGGGTGTGATTATGTACACCAACACAGCGGTTTCACGGATCAACATGTCAAACACCTTCCAGCTTCGCAGTGTTTCCTACGGGCTTTGTCTGCATTTTTGTTACCCGGAGAAGCGCACTGCCAAGGGCGATGAGCCAAATGCGACATAAAGTTAATCCCTTTAAGAGTGTTTATTAAATAAAAGCCCTTCAGTGTGTTACTAATTGAGCCCCGATCGATAGATAGATGGATGGATAGATAGATAGATAGATAGATAGATAGATAGATAGATAGATAGATAGCGTACAAGTAAAATAGGACCATGCAGCATTTAATTTGTTTCGTTTTATTAAAATACATTAATATATAATTGAATCTATACAAAAATCACAAGTACTATAAAAGTGCACGTAGGGGTGTTCTCCATATCTAAAAGATGTTTTTCTGCTTTATTTAGGTTCTCGAGGTCTGCGTCTGTGGTGTCCATGGGCTGATCTCCGGGCAAAGACGTGTTTGACAGTGACCTGAGAGCAGTTCTCACATTTTACTGTTCAGCATCAGTGGAACATACAACTGCTCACTACCTCCGTTGTCAAGTTGAAGTTTCTGAGCCTGGTCGTGCTTCACTTTCAAGTAATTGCCGACCTCGCGGAAATCAGACAGCTGCATCCAGCAGGTTTGCATGGTGCCGCTTTCCGACATGCCATGGCACCTACAGACCCTCTTAAATACAATAGTTAACCTTGGGTCCAGTTATCAGCAAATTGTTAATTGTCTTGTGAAAGAAAAATAGAAAAACAAAGTGGGCATTTTACGTTATCAATACCAATAATGTTTCCAGTGATGTAACTGATGGTAATTCACAAATGCGTCCTTACCTTGTGTGACCAGAGAGAACGTGGTCGCAAATAAAGAATAAAAAGACCCTAAGGAAAAAGTAAGCCATTGTAATAAAACTCTTTTTGATTCACTCTGATAAAACACATTCTTCATGGATTGTATACCCTCCCCAAGCACAATACCTTTTGTTACAGGATTCCTGTCTTGCTATTGGTCAACAGAAACATAGTCAAGTTAGGGAAACACCTCCAATAAGCTTCAAAGGAAACCGGTACACAACATTTTTTTCTCTCTCTGCGGACAGTGCAGCAGCTCTGATGGGACTGATGCATAAATTAGGTGTGACATGAAGTTTTACAACATTTATTCACCAATAAACATCTGAAGCTCTGTATGGGTGTCAAACTGTGCAAAGAAACTCAACACTGGCAGACCGTAGTTATGTTAAATATTTAATGTTCTTCCCACGACAGAATAAGTAAATTGAATAGATAAACACAGTGTATAGTTTAAAAAATAATTGCTTTAAATACGTTCCATACAACAAAACACTTCAAACCCCTTGTGAAAATGTAAACACTGTCAAGTGAACTATGCAATGACAAACTCTACTGGTGCAAATATTCAACATATCAACCAAATCTGTGATCTCACGTCAGGAACGAAAAAGTGCAGAAAATCAACAATCAACGTGAACTTAGAAGTAGGTGATCAATTCAATTGACAGTGGGAACGAGAAAGACCTTGTAGGGGATCGAAATGTTATTTTTCCTGATGTGCAGAAAAATATAAGTGGATGTAAAATGTCATTTAAAAATATATTTACATTATAAATATACAGCTAAATAAATTATGAGTACGTCATCTGTTACGCGTATGATGTCTTCGGCGTGAATTATTATGAGGACGACGGCTTTTATTCCTTTTTGCGCAAAAATACTTGGTCACAGTCTGGGTGCATGTGTCGCATTTGACCGTGCAACACCAGTGAAATTTACAGTTGCAGCTGCTCACGGTCTCTATTTTTCTCTCCTCTACTTTCAGGCCACATTCGTGGCAGAGTCTCCGGCAGCTTCTCTTTTCCCACTGGGAAAGATTCTTCCCGCTTTGTAAACATTCCCTGCCTTCTGTTCCATGCAGTCCCATGCTGAGGTTTTTTACACAGTAATCTGGAGAATCTTCCATGTAAACGAGTTCGGTGCGCGCCGCGGTGCTGAACTTGTCCGCTATTGCGCCACGATTGTCGGCACTGTTTCCTGCCCTCATGCGTATTTTGTCCATCTCCAGCTTCTGTGCTTGGTCGTGCTTGATTTTCAAATAGTTTCCGATGTCCCTGAAGTCAGCCAGCTGCATCCAACATGTCTGAATGCTACAGCTTCCGGACACGCCGTGGCACTTACAGGTTCTTTTCAGCGTTGCCTTGACAGCCTAAAATAAACATAAAAGCTTCTATATGAGCCACGTGTCACCAATATCATTCCTTCAAAATAGATTGACTAGGAAAAAATACATCTTATAATAAGAAGAATAACGCTTACCAGTCGTCCAGCCTCGTTGTTGTGCAGATTAACTGCAGCGCGAGAGTCGTGACCGTTTTCAAGCGCGTCCACAAACTGTTTGGCGATCCTTTCCCCAAAATCAACGTTGTCGCTGCAGCCCCCCCAGACCCAGCCACGACCACCTTAAATAATAAAAATATATATGTAAGAACTGGTGTTATCGGTCTAAGCACATCAATTATTTTTGATCCAGCTAATTATCATTTGGGAAAAAATGTCTTACCCATTTTTCCTATTTTGGAGTCGTCACAGCCACAGTTGTCGAAGTCACCCATGCTACAGTTTTTTGTTAGTGTGTACATAACTCCAGCAGCACTCATGGCATGTACAAAAGCTGTCTCTCTGGTGGCTTAAATGAAACAAAAAGCATATTAGATTTTTAAAAGTAAATCTTTTAAAACTGAGACAGACTATGAAAACTATTGGCACATTTTGAGCTTGTCTCATGCTTCTTAAATGAACGCATAATATTGCTTACCGCTCCGCAGACCGTTATGTGTGGATAACTGCAGCGCGCTTTCCGGACAGTTCCACCTGTCCCATGCAAACTGATGTTTGCATTCGTCAATGCCGCTCTGTGCGCCTGCCTGCACACTGCTTGTGTATGTAAGATACGCCTGTTCACGACACCAATAAAATATTAGACGTTGCAAATAAAGTCAATAATCTTACATCATAAGATAAATTACATGTCAGTTCAAATGCATATATGAATACTTCAGTTACCTTTGGTCCTGTCATCAGGAAATTATTCACCGACCTACAAAACAAGGAGAGAAAAAAGTACAACGTTAGCATAAGTTTTGCTAGTGATAAAACAAATCAAATAAATATTACTTTGACTGTACTGTAAAAATAACTGTACCAGGCTGTTGTCGATAGTATGTGACAGCACATAGACATCACCAAAGATGCAAAAAGCTGACAAGGGTTCATCACTGCGTGAGCGACCCCTGTTTCCTCAATGCTCCGTTCTTGTGGAGATCCAAAGCAGGAACACTGAGATGGATAGTCAGGATGAGATGGAGAGGATTGACTGGGGTTTGAGCGAGCACGGCATTTATATCTGTCTCCAGCTTTGATTGACAGGTATCAATTCGTCGTGAAAAGGGGTCGTCGCTGGAATTGTGTGGGATTACCTTCACTTCAAAGCGTCAAGTCTTTTCACTAAATCATTCAATCTCTCATTTCGCTTCCCATAAGAGTTGACTTAGTATTTTTTAGACAAATTTCAACATTATTTATATTTGTATTTGCATATATAATAATAAAGACAGTGTTCAAAGTTAATCGTGAATTATTTGCACCTACCATTTGTAAGTTCCTTAAACAATTTGTGCTGGACTGTCCAAAGGGATCAAACTGTTCAGCTAATATCCATTCATTAAGACATTGTCTATTGAAGTGTCCAGTAGTGTATTCCTGCAATACACTCATTGTTGATTGCGCATTAGACAAGCTGCGCTGGACGTACATATTTTATGCATCAAAATGCCTCTTTAATCTTGTATTAGGAGTTTAGAGATTTGAAAGTAACAACATATCCTAAACCGGTATCCTAATATTTATCACAGTCTTGCCTACAAGAGTGTTTAAATAACCTAAGTTTTAAAACTTATCTTAATATTATACTATAGATTTTTTTTTTACCTAACGTTTGGGGAAGTTTTTCACTGGGAAATGACACCGAAATACAAGAGGCTGTTTTACATTGTATACAAAAAGTCATAAAATCATTGGGCTCCGTCCGCTAAGGGCCATGCAAATAACATGTAACACGTCTGCGTCTCCGACACTTTGGTGTTAATAGAAGACCAGCTGATGTCCTGGGAACAGCGATGGTGTAAAATATGTCTGGAAATGTACGAGTACGACATATGTCATGTTGAAATGCAACAACGAAGCATGTCAAAACACCGTCACGTGCCAAAAGTGTCAAAACACAACATATTTTTTACATACATTTTATAGGGTCCCCCACATGTGCAATTTTACTTCCTGTTCACTGCCTGATAAAAAGTCACAAGCTTTCTAAAAAAATAAGCAAAAAACACTAAACATTGTATTAAAAAGTTTTGATAAGTTTACAATTGTGTAAATCACACCGAGTTATTATTCGTCACAGGGGGATCAACAGCTGTTACATGCCTCGGCGTAAACAAAGGATAATAATCGAGAACGATTATATTTCATCAATTTACTTTCGATTACTTTTGCGATTAATTATTAGCTGTGGAGACGTGATTTCATATTGTTGCTCGTGGAAAGATTAATTGTTGAAACCACGTATTGAAGTCTACGGATCAAATCGTTAGCCACTCAAAATCCCTTTTCAAAACAACGTTTATTTGATGGTGGGATAATGGATTAACCAGCGATGCTGGCAGGAAGACAATAGAGGGACGAGCAAGTGAGGATAATCCCCCCCTAATTAGACATCTGCACCATCCAAAGTGCCTGAAACTCACATCCCCACACCTCTACCACACAACAAACCCTTGTTTTGCAATGAACGATGATGCACACGGGCATAACTTTTTGTTTGCGTAGTGTTTTTAGGAATAAACCGGGAAGGCAATATGCACGTATTAAAATACGCGTATCTAACAAATACGGAGGTATAATATTCAAACATTGTCTAAACCCATCAGGCCGAAATCGAGGAACACGGCTCACCTTGATGCACAGGTTATCCATTTTGACGAGCCACCCTCGAAAACTCAGGTGTCGTTCATTAGCGTTAAAACATTTCGCCTTGTTTTGTGATCAAGGGACGTTTATTATATACGTTTATCTCAATCCACAGTGTTTCTGTGAGCATCATAGGCTATCCAAACCAATTAAAGGTGTTTCGCCTTTTATTGCTGTGTTTACGTCTTTATCAGTTTACTTTATCGGTTTTATTCACGTCAGTAATGTCAGATGGTAATATAAAACGATAAGGGTTGGAGAAATAATGTGGTATGTGAGCGCAGCGGCTGGGCGTCAGGAACGGCGACGCCAGCGCAGCCGCGCTCCCCAATAACAGTTCGGCCATGACGGGGTTCAAAGGAGACGCAGGCGCGCCCTGCGGCACCTCATCAGCGGGTGTTAACGGTGAAACAAAAGTGACCCTGTAAAATGCATGTGGCATCGGACAAACTGCGATGTTTGAGCTGGGCTGTGATTATGTGAGCTGACTGGTAGGTTAACGTTTATCAATGGTATTTTAAAAACGAATTAGGCTTGAATGTAAGTGTTAAAATTATCTTAACCATTTCAAAACTGTTTAAATGTTGTAAATGCGTTTTTTCCCATTCAGAGATTTAGGCAACGACCTAAATGCCTTCAGGTGTGACTGCTCATAATCGAGGCATTATAAATTGTGGCTCCCCTGCTGGCCACACGTTACAACACATTTATCTTTAATTACAAATGTAAAGGTACAAGTATTTTTATAGGTGATATTTAGCCCTGACTGACTTTCTAACACAGACCGTCTCTGTCTTACTCGTATTTGGTCGTCTATGGGGAAAAAGACAAAGCTAATTAAACGAAACATCTATATAATGTTGCATTACATTACTGTGACCTGTACTCTAAATGTTCAGTCATCAATGCAGAGGCCTTGAAATATAGGGGAACTAGTCAAATGGGGAAGTTATTGCGGAAGTTATGTAGTTTTGAGTCGGTAATCTGTTTACTATACTGGCAGATGTTGTGTTTGTTCTATTCTAAGTAAAAATGCTGACAAACATTAAGGCAAGGGCCAACTTCATGATGCAGGTAGATTTCAGCTGAAAAACTATGTTTCTAAGACAACTTTATTTTTAATAAATGTCAGATCAGAGGTTGTTGCATGTCTGAAGATGTTGTATTGTGATGAAGAACAATATCTATTGCCCAAAGAATTAATATTTTTTGGTGGTACTGTTGATATTACTGTTATATTTTCCTTGAGAAAAAGTCCTGTCATTTTTTACTTGATGAAATGCCATTTTAAGATCAGAATTCTTTTTTGGTATTTTATTTGTTTCACATTTCATTCAGTCTTTATTTTATGAGGAAACACTTAAAAAAAAATAAAATCACTGCACTTTACAGAATTTGGTAAGAGAACTATTTTAAACCCTGTGATGTCATCCCCTTTATCACTCTCCCAATCAGAGGCCCCAGTGACTCCCATCACCATGGTAACCATGCATCACATGGGACAATAGCACCCTTTAAATTGAAATAGGAATTGTAATATCTGTCATCATAAGAGGATGGTTGTTTGTGCTTGTCTTCTCTCCCATTGGTCACGGGGTGGCGTCGCCTTTCCTCTCCTGTTCAATAGCTGAAAATAGAGAGAGATATAATGTTTATTTATGCTTTGGCAGGAGAAATGCATTTATCGTGCCAGTAAAGCCTCTTAAAGCCCTCAGAGAGAGAAAGAGACGCATTTGAAGGGTCACTGCGCTCTCATCAGGGAATCGTGGCATTATTGCAACTGATGCTTATTCGCATGGGAAATTTTGTGCTGCAGACAGGCTGAGCTCTGCACTGCAATGCTGCTGAAGAATTTGGATGGCTGTGGAGCTGACAGCCATCTGCTGAGGAAAAGAAACTGCTTACTGAGAAAACTGCTTACTGAGCAGTGTTAGAGAGAGAGAGAGAAAGAGAGAGAAAAGTGAAAGAGATGGATAGATGCATGCATGCATGCATGGATGGATGGATAGATCATTAGATTCTTTTCTAAAAATGGAAGGGAGTCAAATTACACAGAAGAAAAAGCTAATACTAAAAAATGCTAAATGCATTTTACAAACTCTTTTTTTATTGAAAGAATGTGCAATTTTAGAGTAAATAAATGACAAACGGGGGGATGGACAAAACACTGCAGAGCACAGCAACAAAAAAGGACCTATAGACAACCACACCCCAAACTGATTGGACACACTGTATGCAGTAACATGACAGATACTCACTTTCTTTGGTAGGCAGAGGGTTCTTCTCTTTCGTCTCTGTCTTCTTCAGCTTGGTTTTGTCAAAACTGGCAATTTCGGCGAGGTCTGGCTTGTCAGACATGTTTGCTGTCAACAGAGATAACAGATGAGACTTCCAGCCACAAAGCATCGACCTGCGTCATCTTCTGTGTCTCACGAAAGGCAATACACAGCTAGGTCTGTTCTTAAAACGTTTTAATTAAATATATTTAAAAATGATTTAATGCAAATATTAAGACAATCAGCACATTATATTGGAGCTATAATGTGTTTTGAATGAAATTCAGTCAGATGTAAACAAGAGAAATTGAATTCTGTGTACATGCGTGTGATGGTAGCACTGAGCACACGTGTGCACCAGCTCAGCCATTTGCCATGTATGTAACATGTTCCAGTGCTAACCGCCCACCTACCCCCCTCACCACGTGCCTTAACATGTATGTACCAACACACCGCCTGTCTGTTTCACTCTAAACTCTTTCTTTTTCTGTGTGCTTTCTTTATTCCCTGATCAGGTCTTAGTGTTTGTTTTCTCCACCTTGCTTTATTCCAATCACGGATAGCTCCTCCATTTTGGCATGCGGACATCCTTTTCCCCTTTGTTTGGCTTTATGAGATCCTCCACATGGCTAAACTGCAGCCTCTAAGCTTAATCTCCACACATAGCGGTTCATTTTTCCACAACCCTCATCTCCCTGCGTCCTCTGGCTGCCGCACCCATCTGGCCAACGTGAAGCCACAATCTATCCATCACGTTACCCCTGCTGCAGACTCGACCCACACGCACATGCAGAGAAAAGGATGTCTGTTTAGAATAAAGGACTTACCGTTTGGCACGATGTGGCTGTATCCACTGGCTGGTAAAAAGTGAGGACGGCGGGTCTGCTGAGATTGTCCAGACTGCGTCTGCTGGTGTCTGCGTGTCCGCTAGGGTGTGGAATTATGAGAGAGTGGGTGAGCGAGAGAGAGAGAGAGAGAGGATGCTAGAGCAGTTTGGTATGCGCAGCCTCTCCTTTGATTTGTCATCTTGTCTACTTAATATTTATACTCGGTAGAGAACATGGGACGGATGCTTTTACATGATCAAATGATTAATTAATAAAGATAGAATATGACAAAATGGACACAAGGGCTAGTGACCTTTAGAGGAGAAAGTCAGGGTTACATAACGCCACAGGAATATGGTGTGAGTGTATATTGTAGCTGTCTGGTGGGGGCTGGGATGTCACACGGCTCATTCTGTTGCGTGAGTGCTTGAGACCCTGAGTCATCCCTCATTTTATCACGTGACTCTGCTTGAGCCAATAGAATCACAGAACTGTGCTGTGCCTGTCTATCATTTGAAATTTACAGTTGGCGCAGTGACTGAAGCTATACGTTCAAATCAGCCATTAAAATGGCAATCAAGATAAATATTAAGAAATATTAAGAAACTGACTGGTGGTGCTTGACATCATTTTCCAAAAAAATGTAGCAAGGCCTAGCTTATCATTAACTCTCGCATCAGCGTGACATCATCAAACATGACCATCATCTTTAGACAACCGTCAGATTACTTAACACTCCTGGAAAAGAATATAATGTCACATTGGATGTAATGTTGTGTGTGTGTGTGTGCATATATATGCATTACATCACATTTAACATGATTTTTCATTTAAAAATAATTTCAGCATTTCAAATTTATTTGGCAATGTACAGTTATACATTTTATTAATAAACAATTTAAAATCCTTTGTCAGTTAATTTGCTTAAGTCACATTTTTACCTTTTCCTTTGTGAATTAATATAATTTTTACACAAATTTTCTCATGTTTGTCACATGAAAACAAGCTAGATTTTTGTTTATATAATTTCTATACATTTACGTTTTGTACTGTATGCATTACTAAGGCAAATCTCTAATGGTTTTGTGTTGGTCTCAAACAGCTAGCAAAAAATCCCACACGTACATCAATTCTGAAAATGAGTTTGGCATGATCAACTACAAATTGCGACAGTTGACCAGCAGATGGCGATCTTTCATTGCGTTCAGTATAACACGGTGGCAGCAGAGTGTTGAGTATGAGTAAATGTATCAAAACAATACTACATATAATTTCACTGTAGTAATGATAGACCTTCTAAAATACACACTTTTTTTAGGCAAAGTGGGTTTCAGTAAATTTAAAAAAATAGTTTTTAGTTCATCCCTTTTCATAGAATGTGTTTTTGCCAAACTAAGTACAACTGCATCATTTAAGAATAAAGGCAGGGGGTTGAATATGACGATCAACAATCCAGCTAACAGGCAATGTTATCAGAATGTTGGCTAACATTCTCTTAACACCTCTCTCAAAGTTCTCTCAAAGTTATCAAAATATTAAAACAATGTCTGAAAATCTAGACGTTTCGAACATTCCTAGGACTTTTAAAATACGATTTTTAACTTTTTTGTTACTTAATGAAAATGTTAGAGTAACATTCCTGCAACCAAAAATTGTTAGCTGGAAACCAATAAAAAAAATTCTCTAGGAAATGTAATTTAAACAGAAGTCCTGTAAATGCAAGAATATGTTAAAATCATTTGTAATCTAAAATACAAAGTGTATCTCACAGGTCTCATTAAATGTTCTTTGGGTTGAATTTGCAGTCACTCTGAGCTGAAGTTATGAGGATGTGTCAGTTCCTGCTTGTTGTCCATGTCTCTGAAGGTAACCTGACCTGCTCTCAGCTGGCAGGAAGCTCAGAGCTTCATCCATAACCTTCATTCTGACTTCAACTTCTACCATTAACCTTTCTGCTGTAAATGCTGGCAGATGGGAGGTCTGAGGCCAGAGTCCATTGATAAGGTCAGTTAGACATCCAATTTACCTCATGAAAAGGCCAACCAATAGACATGCTTTCTCTCTCATCAGCTCCAATCCAAACTCTCTGTGTTCCTCACTACGGCTATGTCCACATTAGTTTGAAAACATCTTTTTTTCGTTTCTTGGCTTTTCAGAGAAACTCAAGCTCCATGCTCTCCTAAATGGAGCAATGTTGCAATAAAGTTTTTGTTGGAGTGTGGACTGAGAAAACTGATATATTCTAAAACAAGTTACACTAAAAGAACCCTGTTTCAAACTTATCAGGATGAATGTGGACAAAGCCTTAAATCACCCATTCACTAATTAAAAGCAAACTTGAGAATTACAGGTACCAGAAAGCATGAAACCCCGCCCACCTTTCAGATGCTGTCCAAAGCCACGCCTCCTCAAATACTGTGCAGAGACATGCCATTACATAGTTTGACAGGCAAATAGGACATTTGGACCGAATGCAATGATTGGACGAACATTTTATGGCCCACAGGGAAGATATTTATATATACGTATATTTGGACCCCTTTACTTACTGATTGTTATCGGTATATAAAGAAATTTCCAACCTGCATATCATACATTTGAGTGTGGGCATTTTAACAGAGATATTTCACATGAGATTATGTTGTATGGCCACATGGTGGCAGTATAGGCACGTTTATTCAATCCTGAGCGCCATGTGGCCAGAGGAACGAGAGCGCAAATCC
This sequence comes from Ambastaia sidthimunki, assembly GCA_036877625.1. Lineage (NCBI taxonomy): Eukaryota > Metazoa > Chordata > Actinopteri > Cypriniformes > Botiidae > Ambastaia > Ambastaia sidthimunki. The sequence continues at coordinate 11,138 of JAZGTK010017381.1, forward strand.
AAACAGTAGTAGCGAGTGTCATTCAAATGACGTTCAGTGCATCCTACAACAAACACTCGACCTTCCCTCGTCACACTTGACAAATTTCAGTATGCAAAAGGCAGATTTTAACAACTGCCCAACAAGTCATATTTAATTGCTTCAGTAATAACATCTAACAAGTCCCACACCACGTCATCAATTCTCATGAGCAGTGGGCGTCTCCGTGAGCTCATCCAAATGGAGGCAGTGAGGAGTATCTCCTTTGTAGCTTGAATTTAAAAAATACATCATTCACAAACACCCCGAAAACCTGTTTGCTAATAGCTGTGATTATATAATTAGTTGTTATGGTTTGTGAAAGTTTTAAATATTTTAATTGTTGGTGGAGCATTGTGTTGGCAGCACAAAGGTTGTGGGTTAGAGTCCAGGAAACACACCTAATGATAAAATGTAAACATTGAATGTCAAATGCATAAAATGTAAATAATAAAAAATATATGTATATACCATAATCCTGTAGGGGGCCACTAAATGTCACTAAATGCAGCTAGCTACCCTACCAGCTACTCCACACTAAAACAAGTGCACTTAACAAAACAAGAGTTATTTTTTCATATAAAACACTTTTTTGTCCTTTTGGCTCTCTTCCCACCATCTCCTGTCCTTTCTTTACCTTCCTCTTAAAATAACAAACAGTGGCAAACAGTAAAAAGGTCAGTGTTTTTCTTTGCAATTTACTTTTGTTTTGTCAGAAAATGGCTACAGTGGAAAGAACGGCCCCTTTACAGTGTGCGGCAGTGTTTTTAAGATAAATGAGACAGGTGAACTGTACTACTTGCCCTAAGTTTCAATCGCGTACCGCTGCAAGGCTGTGTCTGCTAAAAGAATATGCTGTGGTGACCTGACAGCAGTCAAGGTTACTGTAGAAATAAAAGGAGGGGGATGGAATTACCCATGAGGTTAAGAAACAATAAAGTCTGGCAGCATTTTGGAGATCATAGACATCCACACACATCAGTGGACAATTCTTCTCCCTACTTTCTTTTCCTTGATTTTCTGCTCTTTGATGCCGGGTTCATATGACAGTGCACCGCTGGGATCGCTGGAGCAAAGGGACGGATTTTTCCCACATCAGTGAGTGCAGCCTGCTGCCACACACACACACACACACACACACAC
>JAZGTK010017382.1:0-12298 GCA_036877625.1 Ambastaia sidthimunki
GAGCTGAATTCTGTTCCTGGAGGAGAGTTTTAAAGGACGAGTTTTACAGACATGTTCTCTGTGTGTTTAATAGAGTTTAACACAGACACCAGGATAACAGAGAGATGAGACACTATCATGTCTCACAGGTCACACGTCTGCAGTTCAGTGAGCAGTCTGTGCTTTATGAGTAACCTAAATACTAATAAAAACTGTAACATGTCAAACGGGTCAAGAAGCTGCGTGGAACAAACAGTGATACAGAGAAGACGTTCAAATAAACTGAAGAACATTCAGCAGTTCATTCATTAACTGTTTCATTTATATGCAGAGAATTTAATGCAACATAAAGAAACTCTCCCTCAGCATTTTTCTGCTGCAGGTCCAGCTGTGTCACTCCACAACACTCACAAAACATCAGATGAACGTGTGTCAGGTGACCGTCACAACAGTCAGACACAGTCTTCTGTCTGTCATTATAATACAGGTGTGGACCAACCTCACATAAATAACCCCTCAGCCCAAAATATAGACAGAACATGTTGAATTGATCTCAATGAACACCTGAAGGAAGATTAAAGGAGAAAAACTGTGATTTTCTAACAATGTGAGCAGCGTTTGATATGAGAACAGCAATAACAAATACAGACAGACGGCAGCACAATTCTGTGGTTGTGACACCAGCGACAGAGGCAGGAATGAACAGACCTGTATTGTTCAGTGTGGGATGACTGTGAGCTGATGTCAGTGAGAGACAGAAGCTTCTGTTATTCTGTTTGTTTGTGTTTTTGTGTGCAAGCAGAACAGAAGCGCTAGATCACTTCACACTTTACTTTAAAAGAAAAACGTCACAGTTTGACAGTGTTCAGATATGAGGGCCAGTCACAATATTCATGATAAATAACTTATTATCAACACAGTCCTCCAGGGTTTTATAAAGCAATCTAAAACAACGACACTCTGAAAAAGACACTTTACACAACAGTTTCATTCACACTAGTGATGAATAACAGAAGAGATTCACACAGTGAAGCTGATGGTGATTGTGCAGCTCAACTGCAGGTGAAAACGGTTGTTTTACAGGTTTCTCAGTTCTGAACGAGCAGCAAACAGATGCAAACGCGGGACACTCAGTGAGAGTCACTGCAGGATGAAAACACCACCCAAAATAACTTATTCAAGAAGTCACGTTTCCAGAACCACAGCACTATATTTACAGAGACTTTCTGAGACCTTTATAACTCCTGACATCACACACAAAAGCAACCCTGCAGAAGTGACCTGAACAGCTGGACGTCACTCTGTGATCACTCCGTGAAACCTCAGACTGTCACATCTGTTTAAAACATTCACTGCCAGAAAAGAATATTCACAAATGATCATCTCATTAACATCTCAACTGTCTTGAATAATCAGAATGTTTACATCGAACATCGTGGATCACAGGTTATCATTCTGCCCTCTGTTCGAGCTACAGAGAACCTGCTTTAGATTCTGGCCAGAACAAGCATCAAACTCTGTGTTTCAGTCACTGCCGTTTGCTTCCTTACACTCACATCTACTTTCTGTTTTTACTTCTCCTGTAGAATCAAGTTAATAAGGGAGAATTTCACGAGTCTTCTGAGCTAATAAAACACAAAATCTGAGCAATTAAACACTTGCAATAATTAAGAAACAAACGTCTCATTTAATAAGGTTTCATTTCACATCTTTGAATAATGAACACTTTGATCTTGTGGAGTTTGCTGAGTCAGGTTCGGTGTCTGTGCCTCAGTGGAGGCTGTTTCTCCAGACCCATAAAACTTAATAAGAGCTAAAACTCAAACTCAGCAGCCCACGGCTCCGTCTCTGAAGCTGTGAGTCCTTCCTGCCTTCAGAGGAACAGAGGAGACCCTCAGTCCAGCTCTACAGACACACACATTCGAGAACCAGGCCAGAGAGGAAGGGACAGTCAACACAGCACAAACAATCTCCTGCATTTCCTGTTTCCTCTTTTCTTATCTTCCTCATCCCTCACTCATTCTTCCTTCTTTTTTCCCTGTGTTGATGCAGCTGTGATTGTGGGCTGCACTTGAACAAACTCCATCTGTGAAGAACATCTTTTCTTTAACTCTCACTGAGGTTTGTTCTCGTGCTCCTTTGAACAGACATTTTAATTATCTGTCCCGGTTTTAAATACACTGAAATGTTGTAAAAGAGTCGTGTCAAGTATTGAAATAGAAATTAGTTGACAGATGCATTTTTTCACCCTGCCACAATGTTTCTGGTGTGCAGTCAGGTCAGCTGAACCGGATGAAAACAGAAAAAGATCATTCAAGCTTTGACGCATGTCAAGGTTTTGTCGAGTGTCCATAACCTTCAGGATTTTCATGTGACTGTGGGTCACATGACGGGCTGACCTGTGTCCGGCCCTGTGCGGGGGGCTGAAGGGCCCGTCACTCTGGCTCCATCATTACATAACCTCAGGGCTCCTGGTGACACGCCGGTCAGGATTAGAGACGGCTGTTAAACTGAAGAGGAGTCAGATCTGACGCCACAGTCCAGCACACTGATGCCCTTTGTGTTCATTACAGGCCAGTTGGTCAGTGTCTGTGTTGGACATAATGGGATTCTTTAATGGACCTTTAGGGCCATATTAAAACAACAGGTCACAGGGTCTGCGGAGGGAGGGGGGGTTGTGGTGCATGACTGTCTTGTTTTGGATCAACTCAGTTTGCCTGGATGATCCAGAAAACAATTAACATTGAATCAACAATAGATTTTACATTTAGTGCATTTTGGGGTTTTATCTCTATAGCAGAACCCACGATCTTGACACTGTTAGCTGTAATAGAGACTTGCTCTCCCTCTCTTTCTCCCTCTCTCGCTCTCTCTCTCTCTTTCTCTCTCTCTCTCTCTTTCTCCCTCTCATTTTACAGATTTTTACAGATGAATAACACAACAGAGGATCACTAATAAGTTAATAAGTTAATAAGTAATAATGCACTAATACTGCCACACAAAACTGTGAGACAAAATAATGGATATTATTCATATTAGAAACTTTCAACATTCAGTAAAATAATCATGTCAAATAATTTCTGCATCTGAGTCTCAGTTTAAAAGAACTGAATAACACTGAGTAAACAGWYAGCGTCCGGTGCGGGAACCAACCCATGAAAAGAAATAATGGCACACATCCTGTCCTTTATGAGCTCACTTCCTGTCTGCCAATGATCAGAATTTACTGGTATCACTTTTATTCATCAAGTATAATAACACTGATTCAGCCAGTGGAAGCAGAATTCAACAAAACATCTGAACAGTGTCTGTGATTTAAAGAAACAGTCACCCAACAATTTTAATTCAAACCCAAATGGTGATTTGATGGCGGGTTCCTGTCACACTCCAGTAAAAGAAAGAAGAAGCTGGTTTCATTCAATCTCCTCATCTCTTGTTCTTACAAGCTCTGTCCACTCAGCAGCATGTTCCAAACACATCAGGCGAGGAAGTTCTCTGTTGAGTTTCACCTGAGCATAACCACTTCTAAACAAACAGCATGAATGGAAGAAAAGATGTTGAGGATGTGTTTCCTGACCTCCACAAAGACCATGAGAGACCACCGGAGAAAGACAAGACAATGACATGTGTGGAGAGACCCCCAAAGCCCAAACACACCGGGGAGAAATCAGAACAACTGCATTGTGTTGTTTATTTACGTGCGCTGTCTGCGGTATTCCACATGTTGCATTTTTTTCTGCACTGTGACAACTTGCCCCAGCTGCTCAAGTTTCTTTCCTGGGCTATAATGATAGAGATTCAAGAAAACTGGAGGCTGTTGTATGTCAATTCCACTTTCATTATCATTATTTAAACTCTTAAAGCGGTTAGAAGTGCAGTGCACAGTGTAATAAAGACAAATGCCAGATATCCTGTTATCTGTTCAGTCCTGTTGATTTAAATAAATCATTAATCTATCTGTCCTTAAGCTGCTGGAGGTCATTTTACATCATTCTCATCAAGAGTGTTACTTTTATTAGCACAGAACACCACTGATACAGCAAAACATTTCTAGTCAATAATGATAAACATCTGGATAATTTAGATTTGATTGATTTTACCAAACAACTTTATAGCACAGAGAGTTTGAAAACACATGTAATGATCATCAGAGATCTGGTCACAGTTCCTCTATCAATCAAAAAAGCATCAATCAAACCCCAGAAGACGTTGTCCTCACCAGACCAAACAACACAAGCAGTGAACTCAACAATCCAACACAGTCAGAGACATTTCTTCTCGTCTTCTGTTTCTCAACTAAGAGATTACCAGATGTTAACACTAAACAAAAGCTGCTGTGATTGGATGGACAGGGAGTTTGGTGGGTCAAAGGTCAGGGCAGAGGGAAAGGTAAGAGAGTCCAGAGAATCTTCAGAAAGTTACTGCAGAAGTCCAGACTGTGTGTCAAACAAAATGACACTTTACTAACATACTCTGTTCCAGTTCATACTGTGCAATCTAAATACTGCAAATATAGAGATACTTTACACCTGATCCCAGCACTGAACTACTAGACACACATTGTGAGAGAACTAGGTGAAATTAAAACCAGTCAGAAGCGTGTTGGGCTCATATTTTATCATGTATATGCAATATGTGCGGTAGATTGGGAATCTGGAAGACTCTAGATATTATCATCATCAGTTGTAGAAAAACTGATTGTCTGACACAGCTTTCATATTTTCAGACAATGCTGGACATCCAAACATTGGAGGAGACTCTTACTGAGTTTATGGAAGCGGCTCATTTTCACTGTGTGATCATTTCAGAGATTAACAGCACATGATAACAGATGTAAGCAGCTGTCTGCCACCACAGACGGTGTGTGGATCTCATCACCTTCCAGTGGAAGAGTCTCTGCTTGAAGACCATTTCTTCCCACAGCCAACGATGGCGTCAAACAGGTCAGGGCTCTCGCCGCCCCACACACGATGGGCTACAGGAAGTCTCGTTTCCAGGGTCCCCAGGGTTTATGTCAAGGGTCAGTGGGGTATCAGAACCAGGTGTTGGGTTTCTTCTTACAGATGTACAGAGATCCTGAAGACCTGCAAACAAGGAAATGTTTCACATTTACAACCTTAAAAAATAAGGTTGACAAAGTTGTCTAAGATGGTAATAGTTACACAATATGCAACAATATAATGTGCACATATCTGAGTGTATCTAAATGAATGCTTCTACCCAAACTGTATGTTGACAACATCTCACAAACCAAAACCTCCCCAGATAATCGCAAGATTCAAGAAGCTTTGCCAATGCAATAAACCATATGTGCATCGATGTCGGAATCTGTGCAGTCGGGGTTTGGGGGCTGTGAAGTGTTTCAGTTGTTGTGTTCAGTTCACACACGTGCCCGCCCACCGCAGTGAGACCATCCGCCACGAGCGCGCATCTCATCTAACACTGGAGATATAAGCGCTTTAATACATCAGTACACGGCACAGTGTGAGGTAAGAGCAAACAAACTCTTCTTTTATTACTGCCACTAAATATCCCGATTAATAGCGAAAGATTTCCTCAACAGCAGCGTGAAAGTCGCTAAATGAACTCATTCAAAGTGTCTTTCTGTGTGTTGTTGTGCGTTTGGAAACAGATGCGCGACCCGAACACTAGATTGAATGTTATTCTGATCCTCACGTTCACTGTTGGGCACTTTTACTGTTACAGTAACATCATAACTGATGTATTGATTATTATTGCAGCGTTTAGGGTGTTTGTGTAGAGATACAAGCATAAAGCAGAGCTTAAAAAACACCGTTTAGTTTTTAAACATTTGTTTTATTATATATGAGAACACAACGCGTCTGTAATCGACACGTAGCGCTTCAGTTTCAGAAACGAAATGGCTCTTTAATAATAATGTGTTTTATATATTGATGTGAATTTATTTGATGAATAAACGTGTTTGTAAGTGGGATTTTAGTGACACACATAACACACACAGTAACATTATTTCACAGCGTTTGCTGCTGAATGACAGTATTTATGCTCTTCTGGTAACTGTAGGAGGTTTGCATGTGTTCAGAGGGAGAAATGTGTTAATGTAAGTGAACCTCATTCAGACATTTAACTGAGGAAATCATAAAGTTAAAGAGGATAAATGCTCAGGGTTTGAGGTCAGGCTGGTGTCTTCTGAGTTTTGTGACAGCAAGTGTGTTTTTGGAAATCTGTGACACAGTAACCCAACAAAACTCAAACAGCTAAACATTTAATACTGTTTCGTGTCTTTTAGTGTGTTAGTGAGGCTTTACAGCAATACATGTCTGAGATGGAGCACACGCAGAGGGCAGTTTTGTTAACTGTGCCATCTGAAGGGTTTTTCTTCCACTAGTGGTGCAGAATGAACACACACATTCTGCCAGGTCAGCAGTATAAACCACTCAAGATTAGTCTAAACAGCAGAAAAACCAGACCAAACGCAGAGACTTCACCTGTGCTTGAGCCCGTGGTGAGGTCTGTTCATGCCGGTCTATTGTCTTCTCTTCAACACGTGTGTGTGGAGACGTTTTGCTCTATCAGTCCTGTGATGTTGCGTGTGAAATGTAAACAGTGGTGTGAGGCTGAGGATGGCTCTTCTGTAGATCATCAGCTTTAGCTTGTGTTTGTAGACACATCTGTTCTGCTGAAAGCATGAATTTACACCTACAAGAGAGAAAAACACACATCTCTAATATCACAATTCTTTCACAGCCAAAAGATGAAAAGATTGAGATAGATAAAAGATTGTTAATGTCACAAAACAAACACAGATTTATGAAGTCAGATTTATGTCTCCTAAGACATCAGAGATAAAGTTGATGTTTAACTGAGAGCTATGAAAGAACGTCTAAGCACTATTATGTTCCCCTGGGTGTGCATGGATTGGTGAGAATGAACGTCTGTTAGCAAACTACATCAAACTACAGTTTTACCAAATGATTGGACGCCTCACTCAAATTATGACCTCAAACATGCCCAGAAAGTTACAAACATTCACAAGTTACAGCTCTTTGCAGTCCTCTGCAGGTAACAGCAGACATGAACACGTTTTATTAGTGTCAGAACCTCGTCTGAGGTGTTGACGTCACTCAGATGAACGTGCAGGACTGTGAGGGAGCAATCCTGACACAGAGGGGACAGCCAGCGGGGGGCATGCAGTCAAAAACCGAGGCCTGCAATGACTTCTGTCTGGCTGGAAAGCCACTGACCCCCCTAGGGCTTGATCTTTGACTGGAAGTGAACCTGAAATGGGGAACAAACTTTGACCAGTCAGTCATTTCACTGTCCCCTTCCTTCATTCCTCAAACATGTCATAATCTCAGTGACCACATCAGTCTGAGCTACTGAGATACTGAATCCCACAAGTGTGTTTATGGGCCAAACACAGAAACCCAACAGCTGCTTTCTTTTACTGTTCAAACTTCAAAGTCAAATGTTGCTCTTTTTTCAGTCCGCTGTCTTCTACTCAATCATGTAAACAGTCATTTTCACAGAGGAAACAGTTACATGTGTAGTGCTAATGTGTGGTTTTAGCAGAGCCGTGTGTTAAATGTAACAGCTCCAGTTACTAATCAGTGTGTGTGTTGATTTCACTCCCTATAGTGCTCGTCTTTTTTTCCTCTGCTGCATCTATTACTTATAAAGCTCATTATTTATTTATTCATTTATTTTACTATTAATATTGAATCAGTAATTCTCAATGAACCCCAGCTGGTCTGACTGACCGTCTCAAGTTCTTCTGGGAACTTCCTTCTTACAAGCTTGAAATCTTAATTACGATGTTTTCTACAATCAACTGATTTTAATCTGAATAAATAGCTCAAAGTAACGTGCACTTATCTTGTAAATACAGTCATCTAGACAACACTTAAAGGCAGCAATACTCACACTTCCTGTTAATGGTTCTCAGCTCGGATAGGCAGCGCTAGAACCCTGCCAGGTCCAATCAGATCTCTCGCTGCTGTCTCGGTCTTTCAGCACACATGAGGGGGCCTGTATCCTGTCTCACGCTCACAAGACATCGTTCTGACAGTAACCAATGATGTGTCCCTCAGCTCTACAGCAGCATGATGGCTCTGATGAGGACCGCAGCTATTTCTGGAGCACTCTGTTGACCAGCAGCTAATAAGAGAAGACAGCTGACAGGTTCAGTGAAGATTATGAGCAAAAGAAAATGGCAATGATCACATGTTCTGTTTAAGCAAGAAGAGGGCGATTGAGTCTTTATTCTGGAGTGACACACACAGAGCCTGAGTGAGACAAACACTGCTGTTTTCATGTTCATATTGACACACTGAGTGACCTACAAAACACAACAACATTAAACACTCGGTCAATAGTGTGACATAATGGATACATTTCCTGTAACTCAACTGGCAGAGAAAAAAACAATCAAGCAACATTAAGGCTTCAATTCCCAGAAAACTCATGAATTAATTTAATGTACAGGACCTTAAATGTACAGTAAGCTGTTACATAACAGTGTCTGTCAAATCTTAAAGATACAGGAGCAAAACCTGCCTGAACAGGATAGAACATTTTAAATAAACACTCAATTATAGCTGTTTTGATGTGAAACATGATAAACAAAAGAAATACAATCTTAAAATAAAAGTGTAGGATGAATAAAGCAGCATTAAACTCTCTGGAGTATAAAGACAAGCTCTGATAGGAACTCTGCACCACCAAACAACTCATCACCAAAGCAGGTCAACGTGAGAAGGTGCAGCGTCTGTAGAACGTTAGAATAACGTTAGATAAGAGCAGCATGTGTATGTTTATCAGAACGCTTTATCTTAAGTTGATTTTGCAGGGTGTGAACTTCTAATCAGCTGCTTAACACACCTGTAACTCACTCTATAACACAATGTGCTAACAATCTGTATTTAACATCCGCTGACTTACACCTCACTAGACTGAGTTAAGAGCCAAAGAGACCTTCAGGTTAATTAGATTAATCCAAACACAGCCCTGTTTACATCTGATATAAACATCCGTCTCACATCATCCAATCACAGGTCTGCGTGACAGATCACCATTTACAGGTGTTACACTCCAGTCTATTTTTAAAGTCTATTTTTGTATTAAAAAGGTAATAGAGTAATGAAAATAATTGTGTTCATGTCTGAACACAAAGATTCAAAATAATCTCTTCTTATTTATTTAAATAGTGTTTAAATAATTAATCATTATTAGGATTCTCTGTTTTGCTTTAAATACATTATGTGCACAAGGCAAAATCCAGCTGTCTATCATAAAATCTTAAAATACATCTGAAGTGTAACAGTAGATGTTCTACCAAACAGTCACTTAACAGGTCAAATAAGTGCAAAGGTTACTGTCAGAGGAAGATTTTTGTTGCTGATGCAGTTTTCAGTAGACACAACTGGACAGAAAACATCTGGTTACTCTTTCTGACTTGCTGAACGGCTGGTCTCGCCCCTGCAGCCGTGACTCTGCTCACCGGCTTCCTGAAAGTCAGGAGATGAGAGGAGCTGCATTATCAGGGGTTAATTACAGACCACGAGGGCAGGAAAGACCAGCCGTGGTCAGCAGGGCAGTTCAGCTCTCAGAGGAGAAAAGACCAGAGCAGAAGCTCTTCAGAGCCTGTGAGGGTAATGTGGAGTTATGAAGAAACAAACGCTTCAGGTGATGATGTGCTTTCTGTAGCACTGCAGATTTACATCCCCGTGCAAAAACATAAACACTTTAGATACAAACACACACGGCATATATAGACATTCTGTTAGGAGTTGTGTAAATAGATGTTTTAATAAATGTACACAGAATGCTAGAATAAGCTTTTAATAGTTTCTGAACACACATCAGTCCTGCATTCAGACACTGACACACTGTTGAAAGATCTACATTAGTGAGATAATGCAGTAAATGTTAGAAGCCAATAATGGCTTTGAATGCAGAGACACAGTCAATAATTGTGATAACCTGTTATAAAACATTCTACTGTGATAGTTACTTCTGCTGTGATTTGTCTGATACTTTATAAAGACTCTGATCAATAAACAGGTGGCCAACAGGTCTCAGTGATATTCTAAATATTCATTATATATGAATGATTTTGCTGTCAATATAATATAAAGGAACATCAGGTTAACAAAGTAAATTTAGTCAAATGAATAAAAATACAAAGATTTAATTGGTATATGTAAATTATTGTTGTGTATGTTATAGTATATTATTACATGGCTGTAAGTAAGTTTCTCACGTCTCTCTGAAAGTCTCTAAATCTAGTGTCTCATGCTTAACACCTGTTGAAACTTTTCCCGGAACTTTCCCAAACAATGGATGCTTTTCCCGGACTCTCTGACATCTGGAAAATGTTGTAGTTCCCTTTAGACTGGATTTATGGCTGAAGGGGGGCTGGAGGGGCTGAAACTGTAAGACAGAAAGTCATTTTAAATCAGTGCATGAGCTCTCTTTCATGTTAAGCCATTATTTCTCCTTCAGATGTTTTTATTTAATAGTTTTTAGAAGATATTTCAGAATACTGAGGTAAGGCTGAGGTTATGCACACCTGCTTGTAATGAGATTCTAATCCAGTAAATAACTGCTGAACTGGCACACGGGTGACAGTCTGGGGTCATTTCAGTTTAAAATGCTGTTTATTGCTTCTATTGTCCTGCAGAGGTTCAAAAACAGCACCTTGATGCATCATGTTACAAAACTGTGATCATGTTAAATGCTTTGCAGTCATATTCTAGCGCTGTAATAAAATGATTGATGCAGTAAAAGCACAGAGTTACTAGAAGAGTTCATCATACAATATTAAATGCAGTGAATAGTCCTGCAGTGTTATATAAGCTCATTTTGGAGTCTCTAGAATAGAGACACTCTCATGCATTATTTAGTTATTTAGTAAAGGCCTGAAGAAATGCAAATGTGGCGTGTGGGTTAAACTAATGCGGGCTGTGCAGTGTGAAGGCCATTACTGCCGTCTGAATCCACACGCTCACTGTTTCCATTTTTAGACTTTCTAAATGCACCTACGAGTACATGTTGAAAATTCATGTGCTTGCAGCCCAGAGTGCATGTCATGTGTGCTACACATTTGTTCAGAGACTCAAAGATTCAGCACAAGACACCATCTGTATGAGTTAACCGTTATTTAGGACTGGTTCAGTTGGCAAGAAACACACTTAACCAAAGTCAGCTTAGTGAACGCATGAGGTAGTGACACCCCAGACGTGAATATCTGACAACTCCATCCATTACAGTTTACAGAAATGTATCTGTGCTGCCATATGGTCTGTGTCTTGGGAGATCATTTCTCCCTTGAGAACTGCTAAACTCTGACTCTGTACCTTTCGTCCCCACAGGGTTCCAGGTGTAGAAGAAAAGGACATGACCTTTGTCTTTAAGCTCTGAAGTGGCCCGATGCCAGCTGTACAGCTCAACCCGACCGTAACGCTGCAGGACAATAGAGACCCGACCCACAAACCTGAGACAGAGATCAATAACAAACATTCTCATTAGCTCAAGATATCCTTCCCAGAGAAGATCAACAGAAGAAAAGGTTCTGTCAAAGTTAGCAGGAACATAACGAAGGATAAAGAAAAACCACATTCAGGGTGATTGCTGACTGCTATTTATGTTGCTTTGTGGTGAGGAAAACATCTCATTTGGGAGAGATTTTGGATTGCGGGAAAAGGATTTCCCAGTTCCCTGCCCGTATACACAAACATCTGTATAAATACTGCATGAAGATATTGATTTGTCTCTTACAAACTGCCCAACAAAGTGACTAATTACAGAGAAGCCCAGCAGCCAACTGTGTCACTTAAACCTCCCAGTGTGATACCTCAGGTTTGGAATGTCTGCATTTATAGGGATCCTAAAAATAGAGCTCTAAAAATCTCCAACGTCCTGCTATTCAGAAACACATCAGAGCTTGAAGCTACATCAGACCAGCAATAACCAAAAAAGCTTTTACAAAAGCACCATTAGGTCTTTCAGAGATCTTCTTTGCTAGGGCGTCTCTTACACTTTGAGGTAGGACGAGGCAACTGCTTTGTCTTTTCTGTTTGGATGCATTTTTCCAGAATTTTAAAATGAAACCCTTAACTCCCATTGGTTCACCCTCTCCCCTGCGGCTCCTAAACAAAGGCCCCGATTACCTGCGCAGGCAGATGGATGCAGGAAGCAGGGGTCGGTCCATCAGTGCTGTGGAGCGCCTAGAAGCAGACAAAGCCAAATATGTTAAGAGTCAGCAGGTCATCAACACCAAGCAAGAGCCGGTGTTAGTTCCCTGTGCCACCCCTCCACCTCTGCCCCGTCGCAACTT
>JAZGTK010017383.1:0-12297 GCA_036877625.1 Ambastaia sidthimunki
TTCTACCAATGCACCACACATTTCTTGAGCCCTTGCTGCCTCTCCACTCATCTGCTGTCAGTTTCTCCTTACCACCCACTCTCGTCCAACTTCAACCTGCGTTCTTTAGTTGTGCTGGTTCACGCTGTTCTCCTCGTCTTCAACCTTCCAGCTTAATGCTATTGAGAACCTCAATCACATCTCCTGCTCTCCACTCATTTGACTTATGTTGTCCTGACAGTGTGTCCATGAGTGGTGTTGTTTAGAAGTTCTGATGCAGATAGGGACAAACATACAGTGTCCACAAATATAACTCTTTGTAATTTTTTAGGGAATGCATGTAATTTTAAGTTAAATACTTCATCCTATCCAGCGTAATATACACAGTCAAAAATTAATAACTATTATGTCAAAACTGGCTGTGTGTGGTTATTAAAACATGCTGTATTTGTTTTAAGCATTCTGTCCAGTCCACCAGAGCAATGCTGACTAAACCAGTTGCAGGAGTTTGGGGTGCGGCTACTGTTTAAACAACCAATGGCTGACGAGAATGTGTTCAGTATACATTTACAGTTACCAGTAACAGTTTTCTTTAACTGAGCTTATAGTCTCTATTATTGTTTCATTCTATTCAATTGTATCTGTCCCCCTAAAATGTCCCCATAAGATGGGCGAATGGATCTGAAATGATCCAGTTCTGTCTGTCGTCTTAGGTAATCAAGAGAGACGTTTCCTTGACTTATTTGCGGTAAGTTGTATTTTAGACTGTTAGTGCCCGCTTTCATTTAGAATACACTTTTTCTTTAGAATACCATCACAGCAAACAGCAAAGCTACTCCTCACAAACGCAGCGTGTGTGTGTCAATCGTGAGCACTACATTCCATGGAAGTTTGCTGAGTTTACTGTGGAAATCTGCAGGCACGGATTCCATGCTGCCCTGCCTATGACTTTTGCTTTAATGTGAAACAAATCAAAGCATTACTGGATAAAATATTGAGAAAAATACTTTTGAATTTACTGTTTTAGATATTTAGAAAGGTCAACATGTCAGGTAAAGAGCCAGCTGTCCTGTGTTACACTTATGTGTTACTATAAATGTTAGTATTCAAACAAGGGCCTGGTCCGCCCTAATGACAGGACAGAGAGGTCAAGCATAAAACACTGCTGAGTGGGGAGAGTTCAGCTATAAACATGTGTTCCTTTGGCCACAACATGTGTGAATGTGTGTGTGTTGGTTTAAGACACCACCATCATTACGTAGCCAAGGTCAGAACAGAGTCTATCCGTTAAATTTAATTTGCTGCATTTGATAGCAATGTTTTTACACATACATTATCATACATGCACACACACATACATAGCCACACTTATATAATGTGTAAATAACTGTGTATGTATGCATATGGCAGGCTAAGGGTGGGGTTACCCATCTAACAGCATTTTAGCAACTTACATATAACACTGTAACACACAAATCTTTCTCCTCCCTGATTTATGGGCTATAAAGTCATAAATTGACTGAAATTAAAGAAATGGGTTGAGGCTATAGAGAATGTGTGTGTATGAATAAATGTGTGTGTGTGCCTTTGTGAGGAGTGTTTTTGAAACAACAGTAGAAACAACAACACAGACGCGTACAGCCTGCACAACATCCCAACACCACACGCAGTCATGCTAACTTCACCGTGCCACATCATGTTACACCAGGCCGTGGAGATGCCCAAAGGCTCGCCGTGGATACACAGAGAGCAATTAAATAGTAATGTGACATATGGTACGTGGCCACAAAACCCAACCCAGCAACAGTGAGAAA
This sequence comes from Ambastaia sidthimunki, assembly GCA_036877625.1. Taxonomy (NCBI): domain Eukaryota; kingdom Metazoa; phylum Chordata; class Actinopteri; order Cypriniformes; family Botiidae; genus Ambastaia; species Ambastaia sidthimunki. The sequence goes on from JAZGTK010017383.1 coordinate 1,794, forward strand.
AACACTCATCTACTGCAGAGGATGAAAACAACAACTCTATATATACTGTATATCCATCTACCGTCCATTTTCTAAAAATGTCTATCCTACTTGCCTCTCTATTTAACTACAAATCAACCAAATCAAATCTTTTTGATCATCATCTCTCTGTTTTAATCAAGAAACAAGTTCAGTTTCCGCCTCTGTTTTTGCCGTGTTTCTCTTTCTCACTCCAAACCCACAACCCCTTCACAACATACACACAAATGCACAAACACACAATTATCACATTTCAATGCAGTGCAGTCCACAACACACAATTAATTAACGTCCACACTAGAGTGTCAGTGTGTGTGTGTGTGTGTGTGTGTAAAGGAAGTAATTAAGACTGAACTGCAATAAAACAACCCATCCCACTAAATCTGAAGGCCTCACTGAACGCTGTTTCAACAGAACTATCTGTCTGGAGCATGAATGAAATGAGCAGAGCTCTGGTGGAATCAATACCACCATCCACCTCTCTCAACCACCATCAATTCTTTTCTTCTTCTGTTGGCCTGTAAAGAATTACTCAGCGACTGACAATAGCACAACTACACCCTCCGACAAAAGCCACTCATTTCTCTATTGGCTCCTCTCTCTCTGCCTGCTTATGAATGAATGATACTTTTCCTTCATTTCAGCTTTATTCACATTCAAAGCAGGTGGAACAGGCTGGCTGAGGTGTCTGGTTATAATAGAGACATATTTTGACAAAAGACACCTGACATCTCACGGGCTCTCAATGACAATGCAAACGTCAGAGTGGATGATGCAGGACAGGAAGGATGTTTATCCCAAAACCTATTCCTAGCCTCCACCGCTTTGTGAGGTCAAAGGTCGTACCTGTGCAGGGTTCCAGAGGAACGATGCATTCCCTCGGGGTTGAGCTTTCATAGCTCAGCTCGGGAGATGCTATGTTTCAATTACATATCAGCTTTGCCCTAGAATTTTATTAGGAGTAATAAAAAAAGACGCAATTTAGACAATTGCTGGCATACAGTTAGAGGGCTATGAAATCATGTTTAAGACATTGGTGAGATCCCATGTGAAACTAAAATGGAGACGTATGTGAGATTACAGGAGAAAAACCTGAGGCGCAGGAGACCAGAGACATTTTAAGCGGGAGACGCACCACATGATGAGAAAATGAGAGATAATAAGAAACATAGTAACTGTAGGAATGAAAGTCCCACATATTAATTTAAAGAACCAAAAAATCTTTTTCAACAGGCATCACCTGTTTGTTTATTGTGGGATCTGCAAAAAAACGTTTTAAGCATATATTAAAAAGTAACATTTATGATTCCATTGCTCAGATTTTATTACTAACATGAGATACATTGTTCCTGTTATGCATCACGCCAAACATCCTGTGTTATTTTGAGTCTATCTATATACTAATGTACTCCTTTAAGATGACAATTGCAGATGTGCAAAAATCCATATTTTAATAAGCAGCCAATCACTAGTAGCAATCAAGTTCATAGCTGCTCTAAAACTTACTGACTTTTGTTTTAAAACAGAGGACACTTTTTTAATGTTTCATTGGCTCTTTATTAAATCTCATTGCTCAGAAGAGAAACAATTAAGATATTAAAGGGATGTCATTAATTAGTTTTCTTTTCTACAAATGAAATGTTTCCTCTTTGTCCCTTTATCATTTCCTCCTCAACCCCCCTGTATAACTTACAATCTTCCACCTCCTGACCCTTTACATACATTCTTTATTTCCACCACACCCTTCTTTGCATTTTCTCTCTCTCTCTCTCTGTATGTGTGTGTGTACAGTGGTTGGAGAAGAGTGGGTTTGTGGAGGACTAATATGCTCATTAAAAAGGCATGCTTCACCGTCAAATGCCAGCTGCCTCTTTTCCCTCCCTCCCTCTCTCTCTCTCTCTTCCTCTTTCTCTGTGTTTCCAGTAAGAAATTGTGATGCCCATGTTCACTCTCAACCCCTGCTTATGTCTGAAAAAAGCAAGTAAACAGACCTATATATACAGTAAATAAAAGCTGAAACATATGAGAGGAAACAGAAGGAAGGATAAATTATCTTCCCTTTCCCTTCAGTTTCTGCCCTTCGCGCTCTCGCTCTGCCAGTGCTGGTTAAAGCCTCTCCCACACTCAGCAGCCTAATTAGAATGGCCATAAATATTCAAGGAGCACAATGTGGAAGAAGGAATCAAGAGTGGAAAGAGGAAGGAAGGACAAAAGAGGCTGAAACAGGAAGAAGTGGAGGAAGTAAATGGCAAAGGCACATAGAGAATGAAAATGTATAAACGGACAGAAAGGTTTGCGGAGAAATTAAGTTATAACAGGTTGAAAATGTTATTACTTCATGGTTTTTCTTTAGTAGCTCGGAATACATGATGGAATTTTTCTCTAGGAGGAATTTGATGAGACAGGTTTGAGTATTTATTGAAATTGCTTAACTTTTTATTGTATTTTGGGGTGTCTGCAATTTTGTGTACCATCTGAGGCATTATTGAGATCTTATTTGAAACTCTACAGAAGATATGTATGACTTCACTTGGGTCTTTTTTGTCAGGAAACAAAACATTAAGAAGTGGAAATTTTTTTTCCATTTATTCCGTTTGCTGTCTAGAAGAAACAATTGCGATATAAAAGAGATTATAAAATTGTATATTCAAACCAGATACTTCAAATCCATAAACCATGTTCATTTTGTTTTGCCTCCATGCCAACACATCTTCAAACACACATATTGACATATGACCAAGACGTCGGCATCTAAACACATTTGCAGTCCTTATGCGAGTCTCCTTGTTTAATAATTTAAGCTCATTGATAATTGAAACAGATGGACATTAAGCAGAAATAAATTCATATCTAATGCACATCGTGCAGAAAAACTAACCACAAAATATGAGCAGATTATCAGCAATCTGGATTGATTATCTGCAGATTATCTGCAAACTCAAACCGGTCTCATTATAACTAACTGTGTATTAAAAACAATAGAAATCCCCAAGTAGATGGGTGTGTGTGTGTGTGTGTAACAGAGAGTGATTGATGTAGGCTTGGTTGGTGAGGTTGACTGGGCTCTGTAGGCTGCATGTGCGGAAAGTAATATATAAACACACACACACACACACTACACACTGGCCATTCCCACACAAATCAATACAGAGTCTCGCCAAGTAAAGTTTGGCCTGGCTGACTCCTACACTAAGACAAGAGTGCCAGAACTCACTCATCACTCACAGATCTGCACGACTTCTTCCGGAGGTTGTGTTGTTGCGGTTTTTCACTTAATTTAACACACTGTCTGAGATTGCTTGTAATAGCCACATTTATCCACGTACGGCACAATCTAAGACATTTTTTGCAAAGACTTCATAACTATTGAAGATTTCCAAGAGATGTATAAAGTCAGTCCTCAAGTTCCCACAGATGCTCAAGCAGAGTAAGTTCATGTTGCACAAGCACAGTTCATCATATCATAACTGTGGACATGTTACACCAACTTAGACAAACAGAAAGTGTCCAAATATACATATTTTTTATTTTAATTTTTATCATTTAAAAACCAAACATTTTTGAAATGTTTTCCTTGAGAAAGTGTGCTCTTGATTATCTTTCTTTGAATTTAACACCATTTGGTTTAATAATTTATTATTTAATGCAATAAAATGAATATATTTCATATATTATTATAATATATTGTCATGCTGGGTATGGCTTGCATGTTTAAAAACTTTGTGGGGCCACTGCATAAAAACTAAACAGAAATGGAAAAACACAAAAAGCAGTAAAAATGAAAAAGTCAGAGAGAATGTTTGAGGCACTATGGAGACAGATGTTACAGTGTGGCACTTGGAGTCCCCTCAGCTAAGGCCCACGGGCCAAGAGATAGGGCATGACAGAGAGAAGTGTGTGTGTGTGTGTGTGTGTGTGTGTGATGCAGAGTCCTTTCTGCATCACAGTCTCTTCTGCATCAGTGCTTTATGCTCTGCCCTAATTTAACCAATGTCACTATAATCAGTACAGCGCATACAACATGAGGGGGAGGGGAAGGATAGAAAACAAGGGAAATAAAGGAAGAATGAGAGAATAAATGTATAAGAAGGATGTTGTGACTATAACTCATACCCTTGCCTTAAAATCATAATTAATGTACAAAACTGAGCTTGTTTTGGCTCCCTTCATCTGCTTAGTGTCTCTCAGTGGAATTCTCTTATGAAAACATTTTTTCTTTAAAATATGTGAGATTTAGGAAGATTTGTCCATGATTTAAAGCTTATAGCCAAAATTACACTCTGTTTTACATTTAAATTGTTAGTTACCCAAAAACTTTTTCTTAATTGGACCACAGGAGGATTCATTTTGAAGAATAACTGCCTTTTCAATGAATGGAGACTATAGCAGTAACACGCACTACCATTCTACCTAACATCTGGCTATTTAAAATTAATATAAAAATTAAAGATGACAGAAAAATGACATATTTTGTGGTTTACTATCCCTTTAAGGCCAGTCATACATGTTAGACAAAGTTCTTGTGGAGGAAAACAATAACAAAAAGATGATTCAGAAGACACATACGAAGGAAAAGAATGAGTAAGAGTGAAATTTTAGGAGCACTGACATTCAGTGACGTCTCTCCGAACCTCACTGCAGCTTGAGCCAGAAATGATCCATCCTGCCTGTGAATCCGCAGGTTTATATTCTGCCCAATAGACCTTAGTCAGCGTAGATGCCATATTTAACCTGATGTGATTGAAAACAAGGCTGTGAGGGACAGAAATACCGTCTGTTCAAAGTGCTGCTGTGAACCTAGGTGCAATGAAACAGGAAGTTAAATATGGCTACATTCTGACTAAGAACAATAGTATATCAGCTGTGGGACATGCTAAATATAAGACTTTTGTATCTAATTTTTACAACAAATATTTCCTGTATTTTTTTAGTACTAGAAATGTCTCCCTTAATCATAAGCCAAATGATCAAGACCATATAAAAGAATCGGAACCAACAAATAGATTGACACGATACTGGCGGCAAAGAACAGAGAAAAGCGGAGATTTGAGGAGGAGAGATAGAGGAATGAAAAAAGAAGAGAGATAAGGCAAATGTGGTGGGGGGGGCGTGGGGAGTGACTTTATAATTTATGAAGCCATGCGACATGTGCCTGGTGACATCTGCTATGGCACAGCTAATGTGTGTCCTCCATCCCTTCTCCTGGGATACAAACGTGCTCACACACACGCTCACTTTTACATACACTATAAATACAAAATCACTCGCTGTACAAGAAGCTGCAAACATAACATTCAAAATGCATAGACTACCCATCGTACATTAGTTCATGCTCAGCACAGCAAATGTAGCCATACAAAAACACAGCAACAAAAGTGTGTTCACTTAAACAGAACGCTGCCACTGGAAAACACTGCAGTTACAATATTACTGTTAAAAAGGTAAAAATTACCTTTTTGAAAAATGTTATCTTTGAATTGCTCATCAGTGTAATAAGTAATTATAAATTAAGTTTAAATAAATTACTGAATAACTAAAATATTTTAACGCATTACAGCATGTAAATAAACACTATATAGGCATCCACTATATATAACATAAACACTCAGCATCACAACTGTCAATTTAAATCCTAATCTTTTACTATTTATGTGTAATTTATCATCTGTTCACTATCACCTGAAATCTCTTTCTTATTCTTGTTTTTTCTGCCTTCTATTTGGTAAGACTGACACTAAATCTGCACCAGCGCATTTGGAAGGTGATTTCAGGATCAAAAGTCGAGTTGTGATAAACACTGTGATGGTTGTTGTGTCTGTTAGGCAGCTGAGGTGAGTGTTGATGGTTTGCATGTGAGCCCCTTTCAAGCATACACAGCCTGTCTGATGATGCGTTTCTCTGGCAACACCACGTCGCAAAACAGCTCTAATCAAAAATCCTTTCAGAACTGGAGGCCAATCTCCTTTTTTATATGCACTGATTACAACATTTCTGCCTTAGCAGGTGAGAGCTGTGAATAGACATAAATTAGAGCAAATCTAACTATAACAACGGCGTAGTGTAAAACATCTCCCTTGATCACACCATCAAAAAATAGGCAAGTCATACTGTTGTTATCTCATTTTTGGACTTTTTATCCAAGCACTTAGTGGCTTATTTCAAAACTGGACTGGTTAATTTTGAAGTCTGTAAACACTGATATGAGAGAAGCTAAAATAACATTCTTGACACTCGCAACGTTGAACTGAGTGACCGTGATTTTGTCTTGTAGCACGCGTTCCTAGATCAACATCCTAGATCACAGATTTTGGAATATGGTTAGAGCTAGTTGAATGTGATTCCATCATTGTTAGTTGAGCAGATTGTAGGATTAGGTTTGGGGTCAAAGTTAAGTGCAGGTTTAATATCTTTAGGGTTAGGGTGTTTTATACAATTCTTATCAACCCGTTGCCTCCTTCTGACTCTAGGGGTAAGTCATGGTTAAGGTTTGGGTTATGGGTAGGTTAGGACTTTGTTTCTTTGAATGCTGTTCCAGGACCAACAAAACATGTTGATTCAAGAAAAAAAATTATTTGGCAGTTAGGGATATACTTCGATATCAATTACTGTATCTCCATGGTGATTAGTCACGTCCTTTACAGCTCTCGTGATTGGTTCAAAAAAGTGTGCCCAAAACTGAGTGGCCATAAACAAATATGGCATAAAGCAGGTTACACACATTTATATGGGTCATGTTCCAGCTGATTAATTGCCATTGAGATGAGAAGAAATGCTCTCTACAGGTAGATGGTTGAGATGAGATGGTTAAGGTCAGGGTTAGGGTAAGAACTGTGTTTGTTTGACAGGAATGTTGTTCTAGGACTAAAAAACAATGTTGATCCAGGAGCACGTCCCACTTGGCACAGTCACTGCTTGAACTGATTTCAGAATTATAACAATGCAGAATGAATGGACCATAAAGAGTTAGAGGTGAAGGCAGACGATGCAGAAGAGTGTGATGAAAAGAAGACAGATTGCGGTGGATCTGTACATTACGTGGAAGATATTCATCAGAGCGACAGGCATGGAGTGAGGCAGGAGAGATGGAGGGAGGAGAGGCACGGGGAATTTCTCCATCTCCATATGCCACTCCTTCTTTATGAGGTTTCTCTCCTTGCCCATATTGGATTTTTTTCCTCGTGCTCTTCCTCACGGTTGTTTGGGTTCGGGCACTTCCAGCATTCATCACATTTGTCAACAGATAATCATTACCTGCGCACCGGGGCCTCTGTTGAAAGACAAGATTTCAGACCTATCCACACTCTAGTATACCCAGGGCTCCTAAGTTTACTGTGCCAGAATAATAATAGCATAAAGACAAAGTGCAGATGATGACAAAGCAGTAATCCTCGAAAAGGGGCCCCCGGGGGTTCCTTAAAATATTTTTTTTTTAACTAAAAAACAGAAATGGAGAGTTTAAAGTTAAAGTATCAGCACTGTCAAGAGATTTAAATTAATAAAACAAAATAATACAACAATATAAATTATTTTTTAATTTTATTTAATTTTCTCCTTAAGGAGAATTTGGTTAAATATATACATCTATACTTTACTGTACATCAGCAACCATCCTATTTGTGTCTATTTTAAGAATTTAATTAGAGACAATGTTACTTTAAAGAAATCTAACTGAGAACTTAAAGTCTTATGAGCTGTGAAAGAGCAACCCTTGAACACTAACATTTTCCTCAGGTAGTGCCTTGCTGATGGGGACAGTCCATAAGACAAAAGGTAGGAAAACACAGTTTTAACATACCGGGGGCCCAAGAGTTTAGTGTGCCAGCAAAATAATAGAATAAAACAGTGTGGAAGTGATGATAGGAAAAAGGTAAAAAGTAGAAAAGAGAGAAAGATGGACTGAGATGAAAATGAATAGGCATAAGGTAGAGGAAGGAAAAATGTGACAGAGCACTGACGAGAAGAGGAGAGGGGAGAACTCAGTGTGTGTGTGTGTGTGTGTGTGTGTGTGTATTCATATCCCCCGGCTCTAGCACACATTAGCTGCATTAAGTGAGTTGACAGGTCCATCCCTATTACCCGCGCTGGTGGCACACACTGCACACAGCGGCCTGACAACTACACACATACACACACAGACACATGCAGCCGCCCAGCACACGGCAGCCTGTCTCAGCCTGACAAGCGCACCACGTGGGACATGCTCATGCTCACACACACACCAAACTCATACTTTCTTTCTCTCGGATAAATCCACTGCAGAAAATTTTCTCTCACTTAATTATTAATGCAGGTATGATGGCTGGTATGTTATTCATTCTGTACTACTGAAAAAGAACATTTGTAGTGTGTATTCATTCCGTTGATGCATTTATTCACAGTTAATTCAAGGTAAACATTCTGTGAGTTTGTGTGGCTCATTGGAATCAAACCCATGACCTTGGGGTTGGTGGTGCAATGCTCTACTAGTTGAGCTACAGATAAATAAAGGATAATGTGAAATCTCTAGCATTCAATGATAGTGTCTGTGTGAGTGTGTGGTTTTTGGTATGTCTGTATCATGTCCCCCTGATGCATTATTGATTGGTTGAATGTTGTCTTGAGGTTCAGGGTTAAAGACCTTCTGCCTCCCACGCTCAATTTTTAATTATTCACCCTGCTCAACGTCTGCTAACCAACCCACACACACAACAAACACAAGACACACTGCCAACTCAACATACACTATTTATTTGGGCACATTTTAGTTTGAAATATAATTTATGGAAACTCACATTCAATACATGTAAAACCACACAACACATAGGACCATAGACATGTACCGTGGAAAATTGTGGTTCCTCAGCATATACCAAAATACCACAACATTACCATCTGAATTCATGACTGTACTATAATAACACCACTACACTTTTTTAAAGGCAAAACATCCAATAAATTAAATCCGAGCCAGACTCATTGCTGGCCACTTCATTTCTCCGCTTAAGCCTCATCTAGTGACAACATCCAGGCTAAAGCCAGTTTCTTAACACGCTAAGCTGCCAAAGAGCAGCGGCTAAGCGCTCATTTAGCTCGCCCTCCTGACACTCCCAGCCCATTCAGCACTTAGCGCTAATGTTAGCCTTCTCGCTAATGCCACTAACAACGCTGGCCAGACCGCTGCTTATTCACTGATATACAGACCCGTTGTGTCTTTCGCTATCTATCTACGCTAACATCATGAGGTGGATTATTCTCTTGATCTATTTTCCCCTGTTCTGCTCCGAGCAATAAACTCCACATGCAGAAAGAAACAGAAGAGAGAGCGAGCGAGTGGGGGATTGTTGTTTGTGGGTTAGCGAAGACGTTTTTCCTCAAATGCGATTTCTCTCCACCGCCGACTGTAATCTCCCCCGGCAAATCCGTCTTTAGCCAGACGAAGGAAAAACAGTAGAGAAAAGGAAAAGCCATCTTTATCCAAATCCAATTGCTACTGGAAGAAGGAAAAAAAGAGTAAAGTAGGAGGAGAAGATCTTGTAATTTGTCTGAGGGATTACAAGAAGAGTTGGCAGGCTCGGTGTGCGTGTGGTATGCTTGTGCTAGCATGTTAGTTTGTGTTGTTGTTTAAGTGTTATATAAAGACACTACAGAGTGTGTATTTTGATTGACAGGGATGAAATATGTAGGAGATCTATAGGACTAGACAAAATCTAGACACTTTTTTCTGTTTTTGCAATTTGGGGGTAAAAATCTAAGGAACTCTGTAAAGTGGATTTAAAGGTGACGTGTGTAATGTCGGCCCCTTTTACATAACCATGCGGAATTGCAAAAGTAATTAGTGTTTCCGGTCACACGGGTAGCCCCGCGCCAAGTTCTTGTTATTGGCTGGGTCAACAATAAATGGTAAATGAACTTTTGTTCAATAAAAGTGTATGATGCAACCTTTACAATCCAGTACTCAAAACCAAAGTTAAAAAAAGTTAGAAATTTACATTTTATTCTGCACCAATTTTTAACGAAATTGGATGTCCCAGAGGTTGCAGTATTTGTTGACATTTTGTGTTGCGTTTGTCCCCTTTAACCTGGTCAAATTGTAGCATGCTACTGAGAGAAAGAGACAGTACAGGAGAGACATCCCATCCCTCATTGCTCTCTCTCTTTTTCTCTGGCCAGGACGTAACAGCCTATGACAGCCCCAATTAGGCAGTGTGGCAGCAGCCACTACCAGGCACATATCAACACAGACAGAAAGACGGGTGGGGGTGGGGGGTGAGGCTGGTGGCTAAAGTTTATGTGCCATGCTTTGATTTGATGTGAGAGAGCACAGCACAGACACATACACACAGACACATACACATACAGGACAAGGGTAAAAGAAAAGGACAGAGGTCCAGATCTGTGGCATTGTGATGTGCCGTCAGCGTCTGAGTGCGTTTCTGAGTGACAGTGATCCAGTGGAGTCGCACGCTGCCTAAAGCCGTCCAGTCATACTGTACTTCATACTGTCATC
>JAZGTK010017384.1:0-12297 GCA_036877625.1 Ambastaia sidthimunki
AGGTATAGTGTTGAAAATAGAGAAGGGCCACCAATTAAAATATATTTTTGAAAACACTGAACGTGTTTGCATGTCAGTGCAGTGAAGATATAAAATTAACCCAAGAAGACATGATAAAAAAATTTTTTACGATATGTTGCCAAGTCACTTGAGTCAAAGGCTAAAAATGACCAAAACTTAACTCTGAGAAATCCAGTTTGCAGGTATCTAAAATGCTGTATTCGTTCCGATAAGTTAAGCATCATAAACCTGAAAAAAACTGTTCCCCCAGTCCTGTCTTCCAAGAAACCTGTTTACACATCTATGATAAAAATCTATGACAAATTCATGATACGTTTCCACTAGTAACTTCTCCCTCAACTTATTCCGAACTGCCCTTAGCCACACCATGATTCAGTGATCTCTCTTGTGTTGTTTCCTCATCAATTCCTCCTGGTTTTAAGTCTCCTGTGTGTCCATTGTCCCCCTGGAAACTCCACTGGAAACCCAGCTCAGTGTGTGGTGCTATTATGTCCATCACCCTTGATCACAGCAAACAATGAGCTCCTCCATCTGTAAGAACAACGCAATCAGTTATGTAGTCTCCTCATCATCGCGGCTCATTTCACCAATAACTTACCTATTATCCTGTGTTTCTTCAATAAACATCACTTCAATAACGTTCTCCTGTTGTCCGAGTCTGCTTAGCATAACAATTCTATGGTCCAAGAACGGTAGTGGTGGTGCTGAATTGTCCGTGCATAACATTCAAAATATAACATTAATTTGCAGTTTTATTCCAGAAACATAAGTATGATAAATTTTTATTTACGAGTTTACGAATTTGTGCATTTGTTAGCTATAATGTAGCCTGCAGTACTGGCTTTCTGTCATGATCATTTATTTTGTGTCTACAATATGTGAGTATTGTAGTGCCTGAGACAGATCAGACACACAATAACTGGTTATATTTCATTAAAATAACCACATATACCTCACCCCACAAATCAACTATGCTCTTGGAGTGCCTGTAGAATTACCCCCAAACTGCACCCAGATGCAGACCCAGGTCTTAGCAGAATGTTTTCATAGCAATGCATAGCAGAGCATCTAGATAAGACTGTTTTACAACCTAAAGGAATGTAGAGAGATACATTCTCACTTCATTCAAAAACTGAATTGATAATTCACTTATTATATTTTGAGACAGACAAAATAACCATTTTCACTTTTTATTTCACGTTGTATGTTTTACTCAAATATTAACCTGTGCACATTTAAGTAAATGTCAGTTTACTTTAAGTTACTCAGTTAATCAAGATCACATCTGTTTATCTATGTTTAGTATCATATGTTGTTGTTGTTGTTGTCATATTAACATTATAAAACTCCTGAAGGTTTTACTCCATCTTGATATCTGATCAAATTCAATACGCAAAACAGCATATTGAAAAAGTTAACTTTCCCTCCGAGAGGACAACCTCTGATTGGATCACACACTTCTTCAGGGTGTGACTTTCACACAGTTTAAAGACCAGTGTGAAAGAACACAATTGCTTGTCTCTTCTGGTCCTTCCCCCTTTCTCTGGCCTCTTGTCTTTCAGGTCGTCTTCTACAGTCCTTTAAAGAGTTTCATCAGAATGATATTGCTGAGCTAGGAGTCTTAGAGTCAGCAGACCTATAAGCTTGCTACAGACTTGTCTTTCCATTTATTAAAGACCATCTGTATCAAACTGGTTCTCTCTCTTATCAATACAACATCCAGCAAAGATCAACAGGAGCCTCAGCTAACCACATCAGGACACGTTCTTTCAAAAAGAAAGGAAAAGACATGCAGGTATCATAGTTAGCCCTTTCACTATGATGTGTTAGAGGTGTGTTGAAATTAAGAAACTGTTGGTTTATTCAGGCTGTTGATCTGTCCTCTTTTTTTTGTTGTTGTTATTGAAGTCCTCTTATTTGATGTTGGTGATTATTGTCCAGATATAACTGTACACAAAGTTTCTCTGGAAAAATATAAAATAAAAAACAAACAAGCATTGTTTTTTATTATTGCAATAATAATAACAATAATGAGTTATTGGATACATGGTGTACATGATAAATAAAAACTATGAAGGGAACAGTTACATTTTAAATAGGCTCCTTGAGTAATTTGATGAAGGTCCTTTTTAAACTCCACTTAATTTTTTCATTTTAATACACCTGATACAAATCATCTTGAGATCTCTACAGATACAGGTATTGGCTCTGCTACACACCCATAACACTATTGGCAAAGAAATTATGTACATTTGCTGATTTAATTTAATTTACATTTGCTGATTCTGATTTCATATGAGACCCTCTGTCTCGGTGGTTGAGGGTCAAAGATGGGCTTCATATGTTTTCTTATGTGTAAGTGTGCAGTGGACTCTATCAGGATTGGAGCAGCTAGGTGAGAGGCAGAAATGGAAGCAGAGTCTGACTGGTACTGAGTCAAAAGTGGACAGAGAGAGTCAACAGCCTTTTTGAATAATAACCAGACATCAGCTCCACATTTCAAAACCCTGCCAAGGACACCCAAATTACACACAAACAGTCCTGAGCCCTTCTCTGGCAGCTTGCTAATTTGTAGGAGACAGGAATAGAAATGGATGGAGGAAGATTTTTTAAGAAAGAGTGAGAAGCACAGTGTCAGAAGAATACTTTTAACCACAGTGTAACATCTGCAGCAAAACACAAAAACAAGGAGGCGGGATCCAAATGCAGATGAACAGCTTTATTAATCCAAAGGCAGGAAGAGGCAGAAACAAGGGACACAGGTAAGCAACATCTAACAGTAAACACACACACCAGCCCGAAACAAAAGAAACTCTGGGTGTGTCATAATCAGCTCCTTAGTTGTGAAGTCAGGGCTTTGATCAGAAAGTCACGCGTTTTAAGGGCTGTCTTAAATTAGGAGTAATTGGTAAGTATGAGGTCACAATTTCTAAAGCTTCTCAACCAGAAATCACACAAAAAACAATAAACATCATGAAACATGTAGTCCATTTAACACAAATGTTTGCATTTGGTACACCATTACACCTGGAGTTCACCATGTTGCTGTCAACCTGTTACTACAATACAAATGCTCTAAATCAAGTAATTTTTTTTGTTGCTTTGTTTATATTCCGGTAAATGTCAATGTTTTTTAACCACCATATAGACAAATGTATGTTTATAGTTTGAATCCATCAAATCCAAACAAACAAACAATACAAAATTATCCTCATAGTATTCCATGTAATAAACAAAATACTTACAGTTTACCAACAGTTTACCAGCTTACAGTCTTCCACTACTGGCTTGAGCGGTGGACATAAATCCTCAAAGTTCTAATTGGACACAACAAGCCTCTCCTGTTTCGGCAACACATGCGGTGGACAACAGAAGTCTTAGAGCACTGACGGGTGACCAGCAGAAAATCAGACTTTAATAATGTCGTCTGGTCTAGTGTGCAAAATGGCCTTAACAAAACCAAGGGCAAAATACCAACAGGCAGGGTCTACAGAAGAAGCTTGTTGATCCTCTACGCTTTTGAGGGATGTCAGTGCTAATAATAGATCCACCTCAAGAGTCAAAAACGTTATCTATAGCTGACTCTAGGGGCTCAAACGGAGTCCCTAATAAGCCCCTTAAAACTACTGTTCATAAATCTGCACATAAACCTCGACCGTAGCAGCGGATAACCCCGCAAATAGCTGCTCCTGTAGGAACTTCAAGATTGGGCAGTGAACTGGGTCAACATGTTGTTCCTCACACTATGACATAAGTCGCTGCCACTTCAGGGTATACATTTTCATAGTAGAAAGAGCTCTGGAACTCAGAATCGTCTCCACAACCTCAAATGAGAGATCAGCATCTAAAAGCTGGCCCCCTTTAAGGACCTGACCCACAGTTTCCACATTTTTGGTCAGGGCTGAAAATTTTACCAGAATCTGAGATAGAACGTCTCTCCAAACTGGTATTTCCCAAGGAAGTCATTTCAGGAGAGACATTAGGTCTGAAAACCAGACGCAGGTCGACCAGAATAGTGCAACTGAGTAGACAAACTCTGTAGAATGCGGCTGAAATGCGGAGGATGGGAGGCTAACTGAATTCTGTTCCCTGTTACTACTGTGTTTATCAGCCATATACTAGGCAGAGGTGCCATCCTCTCCATGTGCTCAGTGACATGAATCAGAGTACTGGCAGGAGATGGTTGGGCAGGAATAAGAGAAGCGCTGGGTGCTTCTGCCTCCCGAAACATCTCTCCTGAGCATGAGATTATTCTTTCCTTAATGCCAGATAAACTGAGCCACAGATGCCTCTCCATCGCCAACAAAGCAGCCATATAGCGGAACTTCTGAACCGCATGTGGTTCTAACCCCCCACTCTGGTCCAGGTCATTAAGGAGGTCAGCCTGGTATGTCTGCAAAACTGCCACTGTGTGCATGAAGGCACTAGCCTGACCCACTGCCACATATGCCATGCCCACTACATTTGATGTTATTCTACATGGTCTAGAGAGCCTGCAAAGTCTCTTCCACTTTAGTCATCACTCATGTCCATGCTCATGCAGCCCACCAA
This sequence comes from Ambastaia sidthimunki, assembly GCA_036877625.1. Lineage (NCBI taxonomy): Eukaryota > Metazoa > Chordata > Actinopteri > Cypriniformes > Botiidae > Ambastaia > Ambastaia sidthimunki. The sequence goes on from JAZGTK010017384.1 coordinate 4,573, forward strand.
TAGATGAAATAGAGGATCTCAATCAGCTCCCCAAATGCGGCAGAAAGAGGAGACGGACTTGCCTCAGCATCTGCCTGGCTGCTGGCTATCAGATCATCATCTAATGCTGACAAAATGAGCTCACCGTCCAGCTCAGAAAAAGCCACAGAGTAGGTTTCTGAGGCTTGTTTGAGCTCATCCATTTTGGCATAGAGTGGGAAAGAAAAGACAGTGCCAAGCTTATCTGCCAAATCAAGCTGTGATCTCCATGAGTGAAGGCGCCATTCTGCCTCAGCAGAAGCTGGACCTGAACAATGTGTTGCAGCTGCCCAGCTCCCATTAGGATTGAAGAAAGTCAGGTGGGAGCGGAGTGTCTTCAGCGAAAGCAAGAGGACAGAGGACAGCCAGCCCCCTAGAGAGCTGACCTAGCATGCTCCCCTCCCAAACAAAAAACACCCATATCATGTGTGTGGCCTGCTGTTATATAATAGGGGCAAGGCAGAACACACTTCTTAAATATTTGACCGCTCATGATATATTTCTCTCTATATCTTTTACTTTACCTTATTAGACTATTTTCCTACTTTTAATATCTTTTTTTTTCCCTCAACTCTGCCTAAACCTAATGCACATGGTCAGACAAACAGGCTTTATGAAGACAAGAAGCTGATGACATCTTTTATGATTATGTGGTGCACAACGGTATACCACATGACCTAGACCCGCCTAAGGCATGATTTCATGTGTTCAGACCCCCACAGCATCAAAGCCATGACGTAGCGTTGAGTTCTCTCGAAAGGGAACTGGTGTCTCTTTATTTATTAGACTGGGGCTCTAAATGAGAAGAATATGCCCTTGTGTGAGGGAACAGTTCAGAAGAGAACAGCACCTGTGTGAAGACCCACAGCAGCTACACACACAACGTTTTAATGGCGATTGCAGGAGTTTATGTAATAAAGTGGTTTTATAATAAAGTACTTTTCATATTAGTCTCAGCCGGTGTGTATGTTTGCATTTTTGTGTTGTAAAATGTGATCGGCAAGCATGTATCAGTACCTTTGAAGCATGTATTCAAAGGAAGTAAGTATAAGTAGGTTCCGACCAGTGGCCAGTCATTCCTAGAACCTACTTATGAAAAGGTTTTTGAATCCATATTTGACCTCAAATCATATAAGCTCCTGCACCCCCCTGGTGAAATGTGGGGGACATGTATAAAATCATACTGTATGTACGTATATTGACCATATTGAATTGATGTTGTCTTAAACATAAACATTTTGAGATTAGATCTCATCTCTTGGTCTCCTGATGGTGCTCATTGAGATTGCACCTTATTTTTTAATATGCCTGATTGGCGGAACAGAGTAAACACAAGAACTGTTGACTCAGGGAGGAAGTCTTGTGTTAATTAGTTGACACACTCAAGATCAACTTGCACATGTATCTCTCAATGTTGAAAAACTGTATGAAGTAGGCCTACTTTTAGATCACTCAAATTGACTTTTTCACCTGTAACACTAAAAACAGTACCAAGAATATAAGGGCTCTTTCAAGTCATACAGGGTTTGTTATTAAAAAGCTCTTGATGACAGTTTATTTGCCATTAGTGAATGTTTAAATGTGTTAATTCAGAAGAATTTAGCCTTTAATTTTTTTTATTTAAATTGTTAATACCTTTTATGCTCTGGTGGGATTTGCCCATAAACTACATCCATTAATATTGATTCCCAAATGCATGTCATGCCAGTATATATATATATATATATATGTGTGTGTGTGTGCGTGAATAGATAGATGATAGATGACGGTCCTGTTTACCGTCAACGTAAAAGTGTGTTATTTTGTTTCACCCTGTGTTTGTGAATTAAAGACTTCAAGAAAAGACTTTCAGAAAAGACTTTCTTAATTCATTGTCTTTGTGAGCTTCTTATATAACCACCTGTGACAAAGGTAACAGTTTTTTTCTTTTTTTTTTTGCAATGTTTCTTTCGTTTTATTTTTGCTTTTTCCAGCTATGGACCTCCCACCTTGAGGCCTTGTCCTGGCTGGTCCTTAACAATCTGCATGAGATCAGATTTTTTGTATCCGATCTGAGAAACCACGATGGGTTGCGTTGACTGTCATTCGCACATGTACCAAACCTATCTGCAATGGCTGCACTAAATAAAGAGCATTAAAGGTAAATATAAAGAATCTATGAGGATATAAAGAGTTGTCGTGTCACAGATGTGGAAAGCACTAAAGTCATCTTTATGATAGCAGCATTAAAAAAAACACTTTTTTGTCTAATTAATTTCTGTTGGGTGTACCTGTGCTGACTTTTGAACAGATGAATTAACAAAAGTCCATCCACAATTTGCGGGTCTATCATGGCGCTCATATTAGTGAATGACTGGAATCTTTTTGGCTGGGAGATTTATATAAAGGTGCATCGGAAACGAGGCGTAAGTGTAAAAAGTGTAAAATCGGATATGGACTTAAGATGTGATCATTAAGACTTATGGGGGCGTTCACACCAGACCATAAATCATGCTATCCGCGCATAGTTTGATGCTTAAACAAACTAAATTTCACGCGTGAAATTCACTTTACAACAGACGTGTCATGGGAGGGGCTTCTGCCAGGCGGCTCCAGTTTCAAACTTGAAGCAGGAAAGTAGTTGTAAAATACGGCAAATAAGCTCAATTTGCCGGCTTTATATATAGCTCAAATTGAGTAAATATCATTTTTACAACTTACCAGATTGTCCGACCTCCTCACTCACTTTCTTCTTTCTTTCTCCTTTTTATTCCTGTCTCTATAAAAGTATGAAGATGTATCGTACAGCTCCGGGTGTCCGCATACAGCGACGATGATTTTGTCCTCCATTGTTTCAGATTTCTGCCTCCGCTCGCTACGTCATAATCATGTCACTACTAGAGCAAGCTCCTGATTGGTTAACACAGCGCGAATATCCGCTAAAGTTCAGATTTTTCAACTCGTCAAACGCCCTAAACGCTCAATTTGCGCCGCAGAATGTTTATTCGTGTCTTTGCTTTGACTTAACATGCGCTTAAATCACTCGCGCTTAACGCTTCATTCGCGCCTGGTGTGAACGCACCTTTGCACCTTTACAATGTAAATGCAGCCATAGTTACCATTAGTAAACTACTTTAGTTAACACGAACAATTAGTGAACTAACACTATCAGTTTAGTTCCACTAACAATTACTAAACAATTACTAAACTAAACTAGTTTTCTAATACCTTAATCTTTTGACATACTGTTTTTACATACCATGTAGCAGGTATACTGTATATGCATACTGTATTTGGATGTGGAGATTCGTTTACAGTAAGGACAAGTCAAAGGTCAGACTTTACATCCTGAGGCATCTACTGACAATTATAGTGTCAGTCATAGCCTGCGGGTCTACAATAACCAGTGATCGAACCACACCACCCAGAAACTTACCCAGGAGACAGATGTGAAGGCACTGCTGACTTTAGACTGTAAAGGTCAATATTTGAACTTTGTCGTATGTAAAAATGCTTTTTTTAGTATGTTCTTTAATACATCTTTTAGTATGTTAATACATGGCAATGACGAAATCCAGTTTAACTTCAGATAAACTTAATTTATGAGATGCTAAATCTTTGTTTGGCACAGAAGTTTGAGTTATTGCAGTATTTAATCTTTACAGAAAATATTAAATTGCAGCCATTATTAGTCATGGATTAGGTAATCGAAAGATGGAACCCTATACTTTCCATAAATCACTTTGCATATGCTTTACACAAAATTATGCATCACAATGCCTGAGTTCCAGTGGTATTCATTGCTAAGACATGCTCTGTTTTTTTCCGTAAGGGTAGAACTGTAACAAGACTACACTACACACCCACTTTTTTACCTGGAATTTTCTTTATACTCAGGAAACAAGAGTGACATATCAAAGAGCTCTTTGTTCTTTGGTAATTCACTTGTGTTTCTTGGTTGGATAAGCCATGTTGATTAACCTTTTTACAAGCTTTCAGTCTGGCTATGTATTTCAGCATTTCTGTGTGTGACAGAGCAGTCTTGGGGTTTTGTTACTTTTATGTCATTTAAGGCCAATAAATATATATTCAATAAATATTACATTTACTAAGAAATAAAAAATGTTGGTGCACATTAATTAATATTAGTCCTGGCACATATAATTTATGCGTATACATACAATATATCATCTACTTTAGACATGGCTTAAGCAGTCAGATTTATATTAAGATTAACACGTGAATAATTAGCACAATAATGATAAAATGTATCTCATCAACAATCTACATTCCAAATTACTGTCATGTTTCATCAGAAACCATCTGAAATAATATGGTACTTGCCTGGAACTGAAATCTGTGAAGCTGAATCACTGAATCTTTTCAGTGGTAAGTAAAGACTAAAGACTGTAAAGACTGACACACATTCACAAACTACAGAAATCACAGCAGTAACATTTACCCACCATTGAAGGCAGCCAGACACAGATAACAGCTACCCAGATACACAAAAATTGTTCAGGTATGATGATAATGTGATAAAGTTGGGGGGAAGGTTAAAGTTGCCGGCATCAAGAAATATATTGTTTTATTGTGACCTTAGCAAGCAATTTTAGAGATATCAGTTTTTCACATTCAAGTAGATAGGATGTGGTCTTATATGACTGAAATAGAGGCTCAAAGGTGTTCGCTGAGTAAAGCGATTTTCCTCAAAAGCGACTGTGATAGATGTCAGCGGAGAGCAAAAAAGCTAATAATTCTAATTGAAACTAATTTGTTGTAGATGCAGTTTGGAATAAAGGATGGAGAGAAGTTGAAGCAAAATCTAATTTGAAATTTAGGCTTTTAATGGTAAAGATGATGAAGGTTTAATCCAAAAGTTTAATCCAAAAGGGTTAATCCAAAAGGTTTAATCCAAAAGGCCTAATCCAAAAGGGTTAATCCACAAGCTACATCATAACAGTATAACTAGAAAGCTTGAAACAACCACTAGCTAGAAACAACTACTGACCGACAAAAAACTGTAGAACACTGCATTCTAGAAACTGATCAAGAAACAGATGAAGTGGGTAATCAGTAATTAACCTTTTGCAGGAAACAGGAAATTTTTGCTTTAAGAACAGAAATTCTGTATTATGTATACATAAAATACACTCCCTGTGTGTAGGGGAAACATACCGACACAGGAAGATTTGTTACAATTAAAGACCAAAAGCTCTACTTTTCCACAATAAAAATAAAGGCAGAGTCAGTTCAGTAATTGTAATCATTGGCACGGATGTTGTGTGGTTGCTAGGGATGACGCGGGTGAGTCGAACCACAAGGCATTAAAGTCCTGCCAATAATCACAAAAGAACCTCCCTAAAAAAAGGCCAGCCTGATATTTTAAAAGATTCCTTACAGCACTGATTCCTAGAGTATATGTTTCAAATCAGATTCTAACCACTATGTATTTGAAGCATGTGTGTATTTATTTGCTATTTGGTATATGTTAACCAAATGTCATCTATAATATGGTTAAGTCAAGGTAAAATAAGAATCTACCAACAATATTGTAATGCTTTATAAAGAAATAATAATAATTAAATGCTGACAGAACATTTGAAAGTGATGTATACATTGTAGTCTCTGATATTTAAATACAGTCCACTACATAAATATTAAAGGATGATTATGAGGTGAATGTACAGAATGTCACATTTTTGGCATTTTTCACTACTTTTTTGTCAGAGTCAGATCTTTCATCTTCATCTTGGCTTAAGTGTGTTCCCACCGAATACAAGACTGCAGAAGCAATGAACAGAACTCATCCCATACATTTAATGTATGAACAACAAATTCCACAGGACACAGCTGCTTACTTAGAAACACAATTGTGAGCCACTTGTCTCAACACTTAGGCTCTTAAGGTGCACCTTTTATTGGCCTTTTGTATAAATAACAGCGATAACTGGGATTCTCAAGATTGAACGCCTAGTGTCACTGCACTTCGCATGCAATGGCAGATATTTTTGATGCATGTCCGTTTCTTTAAAATAGTTTAAATGTGTTGTGGTTATCATCAGTTCAGCCATCTTTATATTCCGATTATAATCTTGGTATCACTAATTAGACTTACTAATATAAATCTTATAGTGAACAATAAAAATGCAATAATATCATGTATTCCGTGTTCTTTGTGTTTACATATTTCATAATTTTCTTGTTTTCTGTGTTCTATTTAATTATATGTAAAGCTGCTTTGAAACAATGCAACAGACAAACTTGTCTACTGTGCTAAAATGTTACGCCTATACCATGACCTAGTGATGATGCCTATTCCAAAATAAAGTAAAAACCCACTTTGTTTACAGCACATTAAGCCAGAAATAGTCAGAAATATCTTAGCATTTAAAAAATCTATTGTTGTGGTGCAATAAAATATTAGTTTTAGCAGCTCTGCTGTCCATCTTAGATGCCTGATCCAAAATCAAATGAGCCTCAGTGGGAGGCAAAATTGGATTTCACATTGTCAAATAAACTTGAATATTAGTATTTAAGCTGAATTAAGACTCCTTCAATATGTGTGTTTGTGTGTAAGAGATCTGCAGCAAACTTGGCATAATCAAGTTTCATCTGTGACTTATTCCCTGATTTTAGGATTGTATTCAAGTTTAAGGACTTTTATCATAGCAATACATTACTGCATTAGTTAATAATGTTTATAGTGCTGTATTGCCTTTATACCAGAAAAGCAGATGTGAAACAATATTAATTACTGATACATTGTACCACATATGTTTAAGTGTACGCATATGTTGTGAAATATGTTGTGTACCAATTTTTTTCATGTATTCTGTACTTGTCACAGGAGGAAAGGAATTATTACATCCCATATGCTGAAGGCAATTTAGAGCATGAGCTGATGACTTGATATGGTTGCATTTTTTTTCCGAGCTCATATAGAGAATTTGGATGACACATAGTAGAGAAAGAGGAGATAGAAAAGGCAGTGCTCTGTTCTGAATATTGCCAGCCTACAGAATGTTGACTATTACCAAGTCTGCCACTGACTAGATCGAAGGATAATACTTCATGTAATGCAAACTGCATGTAAACTTAAACGGAAACAGCAGCTGGTGATCTCAGCAAACATAAAGATTATAGATTTTTAGCAATTCTGACAAATGAGTTAATCACAGATTTTTACAGAGGCTGAATTGAAACACGGGGAACCGAAGCCCCATAAACAGGGTCTAGCAACCCATGTTCTTTCACTTCTCGTTTTATCATCCATAAGCCTGGCAATCTGAGAATTTTAGGTGAATCAAAAACTGTTTCAGAAAACACACACAAACAGATTCTATGCCCTCATCTCCATTGCAGTTTCCACTTTGCATTTTATTTCTCATCTTGTGACACAGTCAGCACTCAATTACAGAACAATTCAGGAAACAGTAGTGTGACACAGCAGCCTGTGGCGATGCCATATTGTTATCTTAGTGTCTGAGATGATTTATAGTGTTTTGCCATCTCTTCTGTCTCTTGCTGCACTTGCATAACGACCCGCTCACCCCTCCAAACATCTTCTAATGTTACTTTGCCAAATGCTAGTCCCACACTGAGCCTAGCAGGCTGAGATTTGCTATAGCAGATGCCTGAGCAAAAGCAAACACAGGGAAGATCTTGATATATAAAAAAGACAAGAAAGTTAAACTAATGTCTAAGAAGAGCTGACATCAACTGTTG
>JAZGTK010017385.1:0-12296 GCA_036877625.1 Ambastaia sidthimunki
CAATATTTATATAGGGTCATCTAATTGACTTCTATTATTACTAAAGATAATAAAAAGATTTATTGATTACACGCTAACCCCAATCCTAACTCCTAAAATCTTTAGGCCTTTTTTTCTATAAGTAAATAAAGAGTTCACAATTCATGATTAATTACCATGAGTGTTAAATCAAATCTGTTTAAACATTATATGGACATTATAAACTTCCCATCTCAGACTTTGTAAATGCCTGCAGTGAGTCTGTATTGTGCAAACAATTACCCTCTTGAAAAAACATTACCTCTCAAGATTATGATATAACTGAGAACAATCACTCATGCCATATGTCTGACTGTGATGGCTACATGTTTGACGCAAGAAAGATGGAGCGGCCCATTTAAAATGCAATCCCAGATTTGTAATCCAGCAGCCAGTCAATCTGCTGGAGGCTTGGGGTCTTGCTAATTATATACAATCTGCCCAACCATGGAACACTGTCCCACATGTAGACCATACGAGTTCCAGCCTACTGGAGTAAGAAGATTAATGCATACAAAGATGTAATGCTTATCAATGTCAGATCCACAAATCCAGCAGCAACTAATTTTAACCCACCACAGAAAGACGGATAACCAGCAGTGTTATCAATGAATTTGAGTGGCCTCTTTTGTTTCACAACACAAAGACTTTCTACAAGCATTAAAGCTTCAAAGACCCTATTTTAGGTCATTCCTCACAATAGAAATGTAGGAGCAAGTAGTTTAAACACCTATCAATGTAATCCGTGGATCTACACGCATGCTGATGCACCTGAGTCTTATATAAGACGTCCAGACGTCTACACTGATGGGCTGTTCTATTGAGAAGAACACCGTGAGGACTGTCTGGATTATTACAAGTTCCATTATATCAGCATTAGCCTGCTAACAATTTAAGGTTTTAAAAACGTTACTGTAACATTTTTATTAAGTAACAAAAACGTAAAAAATGTTATTTTGAAACTCTAGGAATGTCCAAAACGTCTGGTTGTATTAATATTATTGCTTGGTTACAAGAACTTAAGCATTTTATTTTGTAATGTTTATAAAACATTCCACTAACAACTTAGCAACTTTGAGACACTGTTAAAGAACCCTAGCCAATGTTCTGAGAACGTTTAGTTCAATACTTCAAACTAGGAGCATAAACACATTCTATCAAAGACCACTCAAATCAGCAGATGTTTTGGGGTGTAATTTATCTCTTTGGCACAGTTTGTGTAACAATGTAGATGCCAATCAAATTTTTTTAATTATAAGGCCTTTAAATAGCTACATTTTAATTTCTACATTAACTGAAACAGAAATCACATTGCATCACAATTTGTTTTTGTTTTGCTTTTGTCTTTACGATCCAACTAGTAATGGTATGTTATTATGTCAGGGAAATCACATAATATCACAAATTATGAACAAGTCAGTCTCGCCTTTGGCTCTGAGAATAACATTTTCTCATGCATAAAGGAAATAACATCTCTAAAGACATCGAACATCTCATATTAAAATTAAACTGAATTACTCTGAAAGATGGTTGTGCAAAGAAAAGGATTGGTCAGATAGCAGAACATGTCATGCAATGGAAACCTAAGTAATGACCTACTAAACAAATTAAATATAACATTCTTATATAAATATTACATTCTGATGTTAATGTGATGTTTTCAATCACAAACAGAGACACTATTTCAGCAATTACACCAATGAGTATTAAGGTATTAACCTCTATTACATAATACTCTTTAAAGACACACCTAATCTGCATTGGGTTTAATAAAACATACTTCAAAAATATCCAGTATATATATCTGATGACTGTTCTGAACACTGTAGTGTTTGTTTACAATTGAATGTCATTGTATGTTTTCAGCCTGTGCAATGTTTTTCAAACTCTGTTTTAAAACTAAAGTGGTTATTTTTGTTCTGTTCTATAATGTTACCCTCATTCAACACAAAACTGAAAGTTTTCTTTGGTTTAAAGTTTTTTTTAAATCACATTTGTTGGTTTACAAAGGAAGCAAATGTCAATCTGCTCAAAACATTTTACAACATCACCAGCCACAAGGAGCTATAAAATACAGCAATGTAACATTAAGGAAGCACTACATGGTAATGTTTCGAAATGCATATCTTTAAAGCAGGTTGCAAAAGCTTTACTTTAGGTACTGAAACGCAATCAGGTCTTTAAACACAAAGCACAGATCCTGCGCACCGAATTGTGATTTTCACACACAATTTAACGTGAATTTAATAGGATTTCTTGAGCTTAAAGCTGTCTCTGACCAGTCCTTAGATCTACACGCATGATTTCAACACTATGTGATTTGCCTAACAAGTATTGTTACTGTGTCCTTTGCTGATCAAAGGAATGTCTGGGCAGTTATCATCATTTATTTTCAATGGTTTTTTGCCGGACTTTTCATAATGACCCAAAAATCTGTCTCTGTATTTCAGAATTGATCGCCCACCTATAAACAGCCGCTTGCTGGCCGTGCATTAAGCAACTGCAGCATTAAAAGTGCTTTTGTACGAAACACCCACATTAACAGCATTAATGCGAAGGATTGCATTTCTGTAATCACCTGGTCTCAGATCAGCTTACCTATTGGTCTGCTGTTGGAAAGATACGCTGTCTTTTCACGCGAAGAAAACTTTACATCTTGAGAAACCGAGAAGAGGCCGCTGGTGATGCGCCGGCTGGACACGGGCTTGTCCCGCTGGTTGTCCCCGACCACTTGAAGGATTAGATTAAGCAGAGTTTGCTTCTCCTTCTGATGAACCTCCTTGCTGTCCATACACTGGCTGGAGGTGACGAGCAAAACAATCATACTCAGTAATATGTGCCATCTCTTCTCAGCCCGCATGGCTTTTCAGCCTGACAAACGAACAAAACAAGAAGAAATTGTCGTTACTTCTTCTCACCGAGAAGTTCTCTAGTGCGCAAAACACGCACCATTTCCAGTTGCGCACAACTAAATCTATTTAAACTATTTCATGCATAGCTTGAATTAATTATTTTTGCATGCTTAATTTAGGTTTTCCTTTTAAGAATGAGAGAACACACATACCCATTTAACATAAGTTGCATTAACTTTCTCCAATAACGTGTTAAAATGGAAAGCATAAACTTACGCGAGTATTTATCGATAGGTGCTTCTGATTTTAATGATGTGGACGCAAATTGTCAGAGAAAAATGGATCGTACAACAGTTCCCGTTGTCACGCGTAAAAGGTTCCTGTGTTCTCGTCTCTTTCTTGAGAACATGCGTCTTGTTTTTATACGTCAAGTGCGAAGCTTCTTGGATGTAATACAATCGATTTCGGGTGGGTGGCAAGCAATGTAGACATCTTTCTCTTAGTTTTTTTCCCCTCGACTCGTGGTCAGTTCCTTTGACATTCGCCCCTCCTTTCGTTTCAAATTCATCACAGAAGTTCAGATAACTATTAAAAGTGTGTCTCACAGCTCCTCTCTTGGGTCTTGTTAAAGAACCATCCAAAGTGTTGTTGGATGCGTAAAGGTTCCTGGTGATTTCCACTGCACCGTGTCCCCAAGAAAAATGTTGGGGAACCTCAAACATCCATAAAGTCAGGTGTGGTTTAAATACACTTGCTTAAATGCAGATAAGCGATGAAAATAACGCCTGGAGCTTTTTGATCATGGATGGTCGTGTCTTGTGACTATCCTGGTAAGCCGTTTCCGCCTCCCAACTCCAGTTTGCACTTGGCTCCGTCCTGCTCTTACATACTTAACGATTAAATTCAAGTTCTCACTGAATTATCGCGTAAGAAACAATCAAACATCTGATTGAAAACATCCATGTCCATGATATTATATTTTACGTCCTAAACTAAAATATCAGAAGCACTTTCACACAAACAGACTATCTGTTGCTCATAAAAGCGATGTCACTGAACTTTCCACATGGGAATTTAAGAGAATCTGTTTTCGTCCCTGACATCCAGATGTAAACTGGCTTCATACAGAACAAAATGTGCAATTAACTATCACGCATGTAACATATTTAGTAAGTTTTTGGGGGGGCACCTGTTCATTCTGTACCTGAACTCAGAATTAGTTGCACACTGCAGAACTTGTACATGAGTAAATGATTTGTATCCTGTTATACAGCAAAACCTACAAAATAATTCCTAAGACATTATTATTTGAATGTTGGCTTCTCTGTTTTCCACTATAAGTGTAAATGCACTATATCAACTCCAACGTTGTTACGCAAAAGTGGCATTATTATTGATTCTTGGTGACCTCACGTGGTGTGATTTCAAACTACATGTAACACAAAGTGAGTGTGAATCAGATCCCTAGTTTAATAGTCAGCACCCTGATAAGGGAAGCGGCCATTTCAAAGAGTATGTAAAGGGCAAATTTCCAGCGCACTGAATCTATCGCTTCCCACAATGCACCCTCACCGGAAGTCAAGTCACATTTGTACATTTTTACATTGGAACATGCTCACGTTGATATAAGGATAAATGGCTGAATATACATTGCATGAGCCAACTCAAAAAACAAAAGACAAACGTTAATAATTATATAGCATAAGTATAAACACACATTGCTAGGCAGTATAGTGAACACAATATATTTAATTACAATTAATATTCTGCTGTAATGTAGCAATATAGAAACTAATAGAACAATGAAATACTTTGTAATAGTTAACTTTAGACAGCATAAATAATACTAGAAAGATATGGGTAAGCAGACTTGTGTTAATAAATAATCATTATACAGTATGTGCCCCAATATTCCTCTAACAACCCAAAACATTTTTATATGATATATGTGATATTTAATGTTTAAAAACAGTCTACTACCATTAATGCAAAAAGTTTTTGATAACTTTGAAAGAACCTTCAGATAGCCAACATTCTGAGAACATTCCCTGTTAGTTGGGAAGGTCGACTTGAGGGCAAAGTTCATGAGAAAGATGTATAAAGATTGTAAGAGACAGAGGAAATCCAAGAACAAGAAGCCATTACCACTAACCAGCCTTCAGTTACATTCAGTTACACTCATTTATTTGTAATGACTTGGATAGAAAATGTTTTCACAGTTTGTGTTGGGAAAGAATGTCATGATTTATATGAACTTGGATGGCAAATGAGTTTAATTTTACTCAACATAGTATTTTCTTTAAAATGTCTATTCTGCAGAAAGCCTTTGCAAGGCCTTGTGCAAAGGAAAAACACAAAAAAGTTGTGTGAGGGGGAAATGATATTTTTTGGAAAGGTAACATGAATTTATATTTGAATTTATATTGAATATATGTTTCCCTTTTTCCTAAACGTTGTAGATCTTGTAAATCATAAATCTTTTATAATATTTACTTTAATTCTGCAGGTTCACTGTTGCTAAGAATGTCACCACTGTGTTTCCTCCAGTAGATGGAACTCTAATACTTCTTCTACAGAGCTTTACTTTTCATTCTCTGGCTTTGCTGTTCTTAGTCTATAGATCCAAAACTGTCTTCTTCTTTCCCACTGAAACTGATGGTCAGAACAATGAGGACAACAGATGAACCAGACAAGAAGAACATGAAGGTGACTATTAGAAGTTCATTGTTATTTATCAGCTCAGGTAAGTGGAGATGTAGAGATGGAGATGCCAAAATGTAAATGGTGATATCTCTAAACTCACAAAAAAACTTTATTTATAGTCTTGCCATTAATTGCATGACATGGCAACCTATGTTGCACATTTGCATAATACCCGCCTACTTTGCAGCGCCGCCAAGTTCAGGTGAGTGATTTCGCTATATTTAGGAGATGCTAACTGCTTTACACTATATCATTTCCAAAGACCAATTAAATACAAAATTACTAGATTCTCTCAGCATTACAATCACAATTTTCAACAACTGCTTCCTGGACCGTAAGTATAAATTACTATTTACCTGCTACGGAGTTTAAATATTTTGTTTATAAACTGCGGCCTTAGACTTACCTACAATTGTGTAGACCTCTGCAAAACTGTGTAAAATTACAAAATTGTTGATCTTAGAGTTTTTGTTTATTTTGTTTATAAATGTATAATTTAAAGCGGTTATGTTACTGAGTGAGCCACCTGACCAATCAGAGCAGAGTGGGCGTGTCTGAAGGGCGGCAGAGAAGAAACGGCGTGTCAGGTGAGCAGAGATCCCGCCTCAATGAAAACATATAACACAAGTTTATTTACTTATTTATGTTTACTTCAAATCATATAAATGTATTATCTTATTCCCTAAAATAAGCTTAAAGTATTGGTGTAATATTGGCTCATAATATGTCAAGTCATATATAACATTTTGCTCACTAGTCAGTACGGCAGTAGTCTGTAAATGGGTCTATAAATATATAAATATTACAATCTTCATTTAACAGGAGATGTTTATGCTAGTCTATGTAATAGTATGTAAACCCCAGTATTTAAAAATATCAGGTGGGTAATGCTGTTTAACCCTCTGTACCTCTCTTAACATGCTAGCAGTTACGTTTATGTTACGTAGCATAATTTATAACTGACGTATGCGGAAGTTAATATACACGCGAGGCTTACAGATTAATCGCCTTCTGCCAATTGACGCCTGTAGGTGGCGCTGATCAACAATGAATTTCATTCTTGCACCCAATGCCACGTACTTTACTGACTTTCCAGAACATTTGTAAAAAATGTTTTTGAGATGTTTTTGAATGTGAAGCTAAGAAGCTTCCCTACTTAAGAATTCATCCCTGAGACTGTGGCGAGTGTCTGAGGTCCAAACATAGAGGTGAAAGGTACATGCTGAGATGTGTCAAGGACAACTAATGGGAGTAGGGGATTTTTGTAGCCCTGGTTAGACATGTGGAGCTGTGATTGGTCTGGCCTGAAACTGAGACAGCCCCAGTCCGGGGTTTAAGGGATTATCTGAGATCAACAAATGGACAGCCACTCTATCAAAGCAAGGCAACCCAGTGCTGGTAAACATGCTGGTCTCTCGCATATTTTATTGATGTACATGGTTTGTGGGGTGCACTTGGACTTCTGAAAAGCTTTAATTGAGGTTGTGGTGCCAAATTTCACTTGTGATTTTGATGCAAAGCTGCATTTTGCAACTTTTGTTGGTTTGATGTCCTGAAGGTCATACTGTTCTCTGTTCCTCTGGTTACACTCGCATGCCCACCGTGTCATGGCCGTTTTGGATTCATTTTTGCTGATCACATCACTTTTTATATATTTTTATAGCGTGATTGCAAAACACCATTGACTAGTGATACAAATTTACATGCACATTATATTTTTGCAATTGACAGATGCATTGAGGGTCTTAGGAATCTTAGGAATCAAACCCATAACCTTTGCGCTGCTAACGCAATGCTTTACCAGTTGAGGTACAGGAACCTGAAATAGTCTGTTAATATTAATGTAGATGATGGATTTCAATGGAATAGTATAAGATTTCTAGAATGCGAAATAATGTAACAGTTTGCCATTAAGTTGAATTGAATTGATTCCTGTGTAACAACATGACTGAGTAGATTTATGGCATGGGATTTATTCTCGATAAATCGGTTGTCAGCAGGGTGGACAGAGGCAGAACCAGTGGAAATGTGAAACTCAGAGATGGGCTCCAAACAAGGACCTGTGAGCTTAGGTGAAGTGTTCAGCTGTTTTGTCAAGTTCTAATTTCACCTGACACATCCACACTTGGCCGTGGTTCCGAAACAAATTGCTATTTATATGGTTCCCTTTGGGTTCCGGTGATATTGTGTCTCTTTGTTACAAAACTCTTCAGCTGCTAAATGCAACAGACCTAATAAGTGAAAACAGGTAATACAGAAAACATATAAGTATTAACTGTGAGCATCATGCATCAGGATAACATTTACAGAACATTCCAGCTATGCAATGTTGGGGGTAACGAAATGATGTAGAGATTATTATAGTTTTTCTGGTTTTTATACATTAATCTGTTTATTAAATGCTTTCATTCAGTCAAAACCTTAACGGGTCTTGCAGAACCTGACTGTGATGTTCTGGTCTGACTGTGACGTTCTTGTATTTTGTCACATGACTGATTGCACAGTCCAATGAGCATTCAGAATGTTCTAATGAATGATTTCATATTTAAATGACAGTTTGAATCTTTTAATCTCCTGTGACCTTTCTGACGAGTTTGTCTTGGCAATTTTCTGAGAAATATGATTCCTGAACGTAGGAACACGTGCTGTTGTGGATATTGTCTGGTCAGCACAAAATAAATCAATGAAAACATGTTTCATTGGAATCAACTTTGCAATAGTGAGAAACCGTGTCAGTAAATAAAGTTGTAAATAAATTAATAATTAAATAATTTTATTAAAGCATAAATAGTAAATTAAGGGACAAATATGCAGTTCTATGAACCAAACAATCCTTTTAAAAAGATGGACAGTCCATCATCCCTGGTAAATGAAAACAATGCTAGCAGACAGATCTTGCTCGTGTAGACAAGATGTTACTATCTTTATTTATAATGACGCACAGCTATTTTGGAAAAGAGTCGGGTGAGATATGTCAGCTGTTCGGTATTAGCCTTTGGGAAAGCAGGAAAAAAAGAAAACCACTTTCAGCTGCTCGTCTGCCAGGGGAACTGAGGGGTAGCACACTGACCCGGGCATGTTCGATTTTTGTCAAAGTTTGTTAGCTAATCCTGGAGGAATTTATGTGAATAAAAAAGTTTGTGTTCTGGTGTTTTCTTGTTGCTGGTTTCAAATAGATGTGATGATGAAACGTGTCTGTCGTGGACGTTAATGTGAGGAAAATGTTAAATTCAACTAAAGGTGAGTAAAACAAAATATTTTCTGATTACTTTTCAAAAGGCTGCTCAGTATCAAATATTTCTGATCAACTGTATTTCATATACACTGTTGTGAACATCTGTAATTTTCCCAGGTCAATCCAACGCTAATAACAGCATTTGTTGGTAAAATGTCATCATTTGAAATGTTTATTCTGCAACATTATCCACAAATAAATGTTACAGTATTAACAAACACCAGTGTTAAGGATAGTGTCCCTAACCAAAACTTAAGTTTGATAAGTTCTTACAGGAGAAATGTTTTTGATTTGACTGTGTTCTAATATTGCATATAAAGAAGGAAATGGAATTGGAATTGATTACTTTAGCGTTTTTAATCTCACGAGGATGCAGGGAAGGTTTTAAGTTTCAAAGGGTTTGTACAGTTGAGACCTACACAATTGAGCCCTGGTGATGTATCAGTTGGTCTCCTGAGGGAGGTGTTTGTTTGTGTGTAATGTTAAAGTGAAATGTGTAGTGAGTTGCTCTGAATTTCTTTGTTGAGCGTATGTGAACATGTGAGCCAATTAAACAGAGCAGCACAGATATTTGTGCATTTCAAACTTTTATCCAATTATCTTGAGGGTCAACTAGGGAATGTTATTTCAATGTTTTATTATTAGAGCAGGAGTTTCAATAGTTTGCCACAGGTGGTATTTACAATTAGCATATTATCTATTTTAAACAGCAAATCAGACACATGGATGCATAAATTCATATAGAAATTATGTAAAGGTAAAATGTCTGTCTGAAGACATTTACTCATCTTTTGTTAACAAAGCATACAGTATATGTTTGCCAGTGCTTAAGTCTGTGAGTAACAAATGTTGTTCTTTGTAGAGTTCAGATGCTGTTATTGATCATTTCTTTAGGCTTGTGAGTGTACAACTTCCAAAACATGGCGTGTAAGAATCATTTTCAATTCTTTTACTGCTGCTAATGCTAATGTTTCCATTAAGTAACTGTTATTGTTATCTGTTACTGCAAGAATGTATTAGGAATGTGTGAATGAGAACTTTTAGAGAACTTTACTGAACTGTTCTGAGAACATTTGCTGTTAGCTGGGTATATGCTAAATTTGATCATGCTAATATACTATAACTTACAACAGATCAGATTACCATAATTGTAACAAAACTACTGTTTTAATCTTTGTTTGAAGTGAACAAAATTCAAGTGGTCAAGGGCCTAGAGGATGTGACACTGTGTGAGAAGGAAGCGTGTACATTTGAGGTGGTTTTGAGTCATGCATACGTCCAGGGTCAGTGGACCAGAGATGGTATCCCATTTAAGTCAAAACCCACGTGTCGAATTGCCACACGGGGGAAGAAACACACACTTACCCTGACGAGGGTCACGGTTGCTGACATGGGCCTCATCAGTTTCAAAGCTGAGGGGATTGAAGCCTCTGCTATGCTAACGGTCACAGGTACAACCAATCAGCAAACTTCAAAAACCAGTTATGTTGACACACGTTCATTTCAGTAGGGGCCTACATCCGTTTAACCAATCAGGATGAATATCGTGTGTTGAATAGTTCTTTAGTATGTTGATACACACACAAACTGCTGTTCTTGCTTGTGATAGCTGTTGTATGCCACTTTGTCTTTCTCTTAGCCAGAGATATAAAAATTGTGAAGGATCTTCAAAATGCTAGTGTGACGGAGAGAGAGAGTGTGACGTTTGTCTGTGAAGTCAACTTGGAAGATGTGGATGGAAAGTGGTACAAAAACGACAGCCGATTGAGAGCTGGGGACAATGTTAAAATAAGATGTGAGGGTATGTGTAAGAGATGTTGGAGGACAATCACACGTTCTAGTGGCTATCACTGGCTGTTTGTATTGTCTGCATGTCTAACTGGTAAAGTTTTTTGAACGGAGATCATGCCTGGTGGACACGATAGCATACAGTGATGCCAGTTATAAATAAATGGGAAATAATTTTAAAATACCACAATTAAGGGTAGGCAGTTTTGCTGGCAATAGTGTGATGAATAGTGATGTTATCACATTATAGATTAAATGACGTCAGATGATCTGGCCACATCTTGTCTTTGTCAGCATCAAAAAAGACGTCATATACTTTGAGCTAGTTTAATGTTTATAGTTTAATAGTTTTATAGTTTGTAGTTAAGTAGTTTAATTAAGTTTTCTTTTTGGGTGTCGCACTCAACCAGATGTTTTAAACCCTTTTTTATCTTATAAATACAGGTAAAATACACACTTTAACCTTGAAATCAGTGAAAGCAGAAGATGAAGGTGAAGTCAGATTCACAGCAGAGAGGGTTTCCTCAACAGCAACTCTACGCGTAAAAGGTAAAATTAAGTATGTTGTTTAACATTCTTTGTTCCTCCTTTTGTTGTTTTCCGATTTAACAAAGATGATTGTTGCAGAGCTTCCGGTCCACTTTGTAAAGCCCCTTAAAGTGAAGATCGCCATGTACAAACACCGAGCGTTGTTGGAGTGTCAGGTCTCACGCACCAACGCTGAGGTTAAATGGTACAAGAGAAATCTTGAAATTGTGCAGAATAGAAAGTACCAAACTGTCGATGACGGTCTGTACAGACAGCTCATCATAGATGATGTGGGATCCTCGGATGAAGACACGTTCATCTGCGATGCTCTCGATGAGAGAACTTCATGCCAACTGTTTGTAGAAGGTGAGATGCTCATGAATACGTCATGTTTTATCATGTTAAAGCTGCAGTCTAACTTTGTGGGGTGAAACAGAAATCAGTTCAGAAATCAGGGCAAGTACATAACAGATCTGTGTTCAAAACATCTTAGTCCAATAATCGTCAGGTCTAATTTCTCCGAAAATGTCAGTTTAGGTTCTTTGACTTCAACAAATGTAATAAAAAGTATGTAAAGTAAACTTCAATTTTATGTTACAAACAGAGATGGCGGTAGAGAGGCAAAAGATACAGACTGCAGCTTTAATCAAACGCTGTTTATTGACAGTTTGAGTATTTAGAATTTAATTTAAACGCAATAACTCGTGTACCCTGCTTTAAAATACTAGACTAGACCGGCCGTTGCTGAAAGTGGCTGTTTGCTTTAGAATATTAGCAGAAACTTTTAGAGACTGAATATTTTGTCTGTTCTTACAGAGCAGGCCATCAGCATTTTGAAAGGACTTAGTTCTGTGGAGGTCATGGAACCTAAAGAAGCTCGTTTTAAAGTGGAAACCAGCATTAAACTAGTGAGGGCACCCAAATGGACCCTAAATGGAAGACTGCTAAGTCCCTGTCCAGAAATTATAATTGAGAGACAGGGAACCTCAAATCGACTTACTTTCACCAGAACCGACAGCAGTATGTGTGGCATTGTGCAGTTTACCTCAGGAAAGAGCAAGTCAGAAGCTCAGCTCACAGTTACAGGTAATTACACCTGTGTCCATTGTTCTCAAAAATTCTATCAATTCAGTACATGGGCCATTTATAAACTCTTGGTTCTACATTCCTTA
>JAZGTK010017386.1:0-12295 GCA_036877625.1 Ambastaia sidthimunki
CACAGTGGTATTAATGTGTATGTGTGTTACAGTGGTAACTTTTGCTCTTGAAGCCTGATTGCATGTCATCAAGCCAGTCGTTCTGCAAGAGGAAAGATGATGTCTGGTTGAACACAGCTCGTTCTAGTGTTTTTGCAATGAAGGGGAGGAGTGAGACCGGTCTGTAGTTGTTAGCTGTAGTGGTATCAAGTGTAGGTTTTTTAAGCAGGGGGGTGACCAGGGCTTGTTTAAATTTAGTAGGAAAAGTGCCGGTGAGAAGGGAGGAGTTCATGATGTGAGTAAGGGATGGTATTAGTGGAGTTGTCATGTTCTGTAGGAGGTGGGAGAGGATTGAGTCAAGTGGGCATGTGGTGGGGTGGGAGGACAGAAGTTTGGAGACCTCAGCCTCAGTGAGTACAGAGAAGGAGGTGAGTAGAGAGTTGGGGGAGGGTAGGTCGGGTCCTGGGGATGAGGGTGGTGCAAATTGGCTGCTGATTGCTGCCGTTTTGTTGGTAAAAAAGTCTGCGAAGTTGTCGGCTGATAAGGAGGGTGTTGGTGGAGGGGGGCAGAGGAGGAAGTTGAAGATTCGGAAGAGCTTGTGTGTATCAGATGTATTGTTAACTTTGTTAGTGTAGAATGTGGTTTTAGCATGGTGAATGTCTGTGGAAAAAGAGGATAGTAAAGATTGATAAATACTGAGGTCCGCAGGCTCTCTGGTTTTGCGCCATTTTCTCTCAGCCGCCCTGAGTTGAGTTGGGTGTTCACGCAGGACATCAGACATCCAGGGGTTGGGTGGAGAGGTTCGCGCTTGCCTGTAGGAGAGGGGACAGAAGTCATCTAGACAGGATGTTAGTGTTGAGCAGAGTGTGTCCGTGGCAATGTTAACATCAAGGGATGAGAAGTGAGTAATGGATGGGAGGGATGATGTGATTGCCTGTGAGAGGGAGCTGGGGGAGAGGGAGCGGAGGTTGCGTCTGGTGGTGTATGCATGTTGCATGTGGGGAGGTGGATAGTGAATGCAATAAAAAAGTGGTCAGAAGTGTGAAGAGGAGAAATATTGCAGTGCAACACACACAGTAGTGCAGTTTCTAGTAAAAATGAGGTTGAGTTTGTTGCCTGATCTGTGAGTTCCTGAGGTGGTGATATGATAAAGGTCGAATGAAGCAAGTAGCTCTAGGAAGCCAGCAGCGTGGGGTTTGTCAAGGTGGATGTTGAAATCACCATGAGACTATGACTATGAAAGGGCCGCCATCTTCAGGAAAGGAGGATAGCAGCATGTCCAGTTCATCCAGGAAGTTCTGTAGAGGACCTGGGGGGCGGTAAACTACAACAACATGAATATGCACAGGGGAAGTGATTTTAACTGCATGGAATTCAAAAGATTGATTAGTGAATGAAGACAGGAGTGGAGTATATGTCCAGCTGTTCGGCAGAAGCAAACATGTTCCACCACCCCTGCCTGTTTGGCGAGGAGTGTGAGAGAAAGAGTGGTTATTGGAGAGGGCGGTGGGGGTGACTGAGTGACTGACTGGGTTGTGAAGGCTAAAATGAAATCAGCTTTGTTGACTGCTGATTGACGATTCCAGAGACCTATGGAGAGAGGCAAAGGTGGAGGGGAGAGGGAACAAATAGGGCGAAGGTAGGAGAGGGTGCGTTTTCTGTATGTGGTACGGGGGCGATGCCCAGTGCAGAGCACAGGAATGTGGTGGGATACCATATTATATGAAAAGCATTTGAATGATTGTAAGTTAATGAGAAATAAATGAAACAATACTTAAGTGCCTTGACGGTGTACTTGCTCGGTGAAGTTGCGCAGGTAGAGTCAATGGTCTTTACCCAAGTAGGTCTTGGGTAATACCACCGCGTCAGCGCTATGCCTGCACTTAAGTACAAGATGTTGTTCTGAACACATATGACTTGAATTGGCACTCTTTCCATGTAACAAAAGTAAGCCATGCACAATTAATAAGTTATATTAAATAATATTAATAAAATAATAATATTTATAAAATTCATTAACTCTTCCCATAACTCAATTGTGATTCACTGAAGGTGGAAAGTCATGTATGCCTATGGCATAAGGGTGAGTAAATAATGAGAAAGGGAGGAACTATTCCTTTAAAGATGCTTTTTGTCTTTCAAGACAGAGCTAGACAGACTCAGTCTTCATTCACTTTCAATTTATAGTATAAACGGGTGGCTAAGCTATTCCCAAAAAGTCACCTTTTGTGAAAGTCAAATAATTGGCACGAGTAAATGATGCCAAATTGTAATTTTTGGGTCAACAGAACTTTTATCTGCTATTGTCTGTTCATGTAGTCTGTGATCCATGATGCTCATATTTTCATGCATCTGTTGTCTTCTCCATACAGGGATGCAGTTACTAATTCATCTGCACTGCTGTGTAGTGACCTGCAGACGTTGATAACAATAGAAGAGATCACAGGTTAAAATCACTGTTCTTATCAGATACATAAAGCCACATATTGTCATGATTCTGTCACCACTTCCTGTTTAGACTTATTTTGTCTACTAGTTTTTTGTTCCTGGTTTCCGTTACTTCCCCCTAATTATCCCTATTGGTTTCACTTGTGGTACTAACTATATAAGCCAGTCTCACTCTTGTCTCCCTGCCAGATTGTCTCATCAGCTCGCTTGGTGAACTTTCCAGCCTGTTTTCAGAAATCCTGTTTATGATTCCTGTGTTACCCCCCCCAACCCCCCACCCCCCACCCCCACCCCCCCCCAATTCAAAAGCTAGTAAGTTTGTTCCCTGTGGATCTGTTACTCTGAATTCTGGATTGTCAATTCTTTTTGGACTTTGGTTTTTGGAATTGTGTTGCAGAGGAGGATAAGGAGAGGGGATTGTTTTTGGTTCTTCTGCCCATCTATTACTCTCTCAGTGTGCTTTCTGGAGAACTCTGTTGGACCCTCCTGTGTGGCACAGTGGTTGGTGTCTCTGCCAGTCACGTGGAAGACCAGGGTTCAATCCTTGGGCTGGGCACCTAGAGGAACCTTCCAAGATCTGTCAACTCGTTAGTGACCAGACTATCATCTTATCCTCAACTGCCTTTATTGTCCCCTGCCTATCTCACTGTCACCAGTCCCTGGCCTCGAGAACATCTATCATAACCTTAAGAACATTTCTGACAATAAATCTTTCTAAGCTTATCCATTGGAGTCTGTAATTTTTTGGGTCCAGTAATAATCCCTAACAGTACAATCTGGCCAGCATGGACCCAACAGGCGCTAGTGGGCAGGAGTGGAGAGAGAGTGTTGAAAATATGTTAACTAAACATGAGGAAAACTTTGGTGCACTTATCACAAATATTCAAGCGCCTAATCAACGTTTATCTCATTTAGCAGACTTGCTCAAGGTGAAGGAACCTGAACCAGATCAAGCTCAACTTCCTGCCTCCCCACCTGCAGTTAATCAAGAATCTAAAGTGGCACCCCCAGAGAAGTATGGTGGCGAACCAGGAGATTGTGCTGCCTTTTTGATGCAGTGTGAGCTGCAATTTGAGATGCAGCCGTCGTCATTCCCATCTGAAAGAGCCAATGTGGGTTATGTGCTATCATTATTAAGTGGCAGAGCTTGTGGAAAAGGAGGACTGAGTGTTGTTACTCCTTTGAGAATTTTAGCAGAGAGATGAGGCGAGTTTTTCACCCTGTGAAATCTGAACATGAGACCTTAAATAACTTGTTAAGTTTGTCTCAAGGAAATCGATCTGTGATTGATTATGTCATTGATTTTCGCTCTCTTGCTGCAGACTGCACTTGGAACAAGTCCGCTTTGTTTGATGCCTTTTATCGAGGGCTCTGTGGCAGACTGAAAGACACCCTGGCTACTGTGGATCTTCCCAGAACACTTGATGAACTCATTGATTTAGTTATTAGGCTGGATCGACGTTACAGGGAACGTCAGCAGGAAAAGATTCACGAGAGTTGACAGACTACCCGCACAGCATATCCCCGGAATTACCCTGATCTGGTAAGAACTACTGAGACTATACATTCACCTAACAAGGCCTCTGATAGCCCTGAACCCATGCAGCTTGGACGTGGAGGTCTGTCTAAAGAGGAGAGAGAGAGAAGGTTTAAGAATAACCTGTGTCTGTACTGTGGAGGTTCAGGTCATCGAGTAAAGGAGTGTCCAGTAAAAGAGCTGGCTCAGCAGAGAAGGGGAGGTCTTGGCTTTGCCAATTTTTATCGTAAGTTTATAAAGGGCTACAGTTTGGTGGCAGCACCCTTACACCAACTCACCTCAGTAAAGCAGAAGTTTGACTGGTCCCCAACTGCTGACAAGGCTTTTTCCACCCTAAAAGAATTGTTCATCTCTGCACCTATTCTGACACTTCCTGACACTAAGAGGCAGTTTATTGTGGAGATGGATGCATTCTGTTCAGGGGTCGGAGCCATCCTTTCCCAGAGAGCTGAGAACGACAACAGGATCCATCCCTGTGCCTTTTTCTCACGACAACTCTCTCCTGCTGAGAGAAATTATGATATAGGTGACAGAGAACTTCTGGCAATAAAGTTGGCACTGGAGGAATGGCGCCATTGGTTGGAGGGCTCCGAACAACCATTCCTGGTCTTTACAGATCATAAAAATCTGGAGTATCTTCGTTCTGCTAGACGGCTAAACCCCCGCCAGGCTCGCTGGGCTCTGTTTTTTAACAGATTTAACTTTGTACTGTCCTACCGTCCTGGATCTAAGAATCAAAAGGCCGATGCTCTCTCTCTGCAATTTGAGACTCAAAAGGAGGAGGGTGAAGATCCAGATTTTATCCTTCCTGTCTCTGCCCGACTTGCTCCAGTTTTTCTCGATATCGAAGAGGAGGTAATTAGAAGCCTCAGAGATTCTCCTGCTCCATCAGCTTGTCCTGACAATAAATTATACGTACCTGAGACCCTTCGACCAAGAATACTGCAGTGGTGCCACTCCTCACGCCTGTCCTGTCATCCTGGTGCTGCCCGAACCACATTTGTAGTGGAACAACGTTTCTGGTGGCCATCCTTGAGAAGGGATGTCCGGGAGTATGTTGCTGCTTGTCCTGATTGTGCACAGTCTAAACCCACTCGGAGACCCCCCAGTGGACTTCTCCATCCACTACCCATACCAAGACGCCCCTGGTCGCACATCTCTATTGATTTTGTCACTGGTTTTCCCCCATCCTCTGGTCAGACCACCGTCTTGACTGTTGTGGACCGTTTTTCTAAGATGGTTCATTTTATCCCTCTTCCCAAACTGCCCTCAGCAAAGCAAACAGCCGCTTTGCTGTTCATGATTCAACATGTTTTCCGCCTCCATGGCATTCCCCGCAACATTGTCTCAGACCGTGGCCCACAATTTACAGCCCTTTTCTGGAAGGAATTCTGTAAACAACTTGGCATCTCAGTAAGCCTCTCCTCAGGGTTTCACCCTCAAACAAATGGGCAGACTGAACGCCTTAATCAGGAGCTAGAGACTGGACTTCGCCTCCTGTGTGCTCGGGACACAGCCTCTTGGGCCAAGAATATAGTATGGGTCGAGTATGCTCACAATTCACTCCCTTCCTCTGCTACTGGCTTGACACCTTTCCAAACTGTCTATGGCTATCAACCACCTTTATTCTCATCTCAAGAGTCTGAAGTCACAGTTCCGTCTGCATTTGCTCTGGTGAGGCATTGCCACCTGGCTTGGAGAAGAGCCAGGAGGGCACTCCTCCATTCCTCTACTAGTTACAAGAAGTGGGCAGATAAACATTGCTCTCCTGCACCCCAGTATCGTATGGGACAGCAAGTTTGGCTGGCTTCTAGAGATCTGCCTCTGCGACTGGAGAATAGAAAATTGGCTCCTCGATTTGTGGGACCTTTCCCTATCACTGAGGTTGTCAACCCGGTGGCAGTGAGATTGCGCCTCCCTAGACCACTTCATGACGTCCCACACACCTGGTGTGTGTCATGAGCCGTCTGTTGTGGTGGGGGTAATGTCATGATTCTGTCACCACTTCCTGTTTAGACTTATTTTGTCTACTAGTTTTCTGTTCCTGGTTTCCGTTACCTCCCCCTAATTATCCCTGTTGGTTTCACCTGTGGTACTAACTATATAAGCCAGTCTCACTCTTGTCTCCCGGCCAGATTGTCTCATCAGCTCGCTTGGTGAACTTTCCAGCCTGTTTTCAGAAATCCTGTTTATGATTTAAATTCATAGTTTTTTTGTGGTTCAATCCAGAATGGTTCTAGAAAATATCACAATTCATTAGCTAGGAATGTGATGTCAAGAGTGTGATTCCAGACATTGTTTTTGTCCCAGATGTAAGATTGTTACATTTTTAATTGGTCATAATGGATAGCATTCTGTTGCAAGCCTGTCTTTGAAATTAAACAGGAAATCATTTCCTTTCTGACTTGTTTCTGAACGGAAAGTGTGTGACCCCTTGTGTGCGGAGACAGGCTGCTGGGGCCCAGGACCCAGTCAGTGCGTGTCGTGTGTGAAATACAAGCGTGGGACGGAGTGTGTGGAGCAGTGTAATGTCCTACAGGGATAAGTGAAGTTCAAAAAAAACACATTTATGATTTAATGTTTAATGTTCTTTTATGCTTTTTTTCAGTCTTTATTTTGTTTTTAAGTTCAATAGGTTTTTGAATAGGTTTTCAACAAATAGCACTATTTTTACCTTATTTCTACTTATAATTTCTATTACCTTAACCTCTCTTCCCAGTCTGTCAAAAATGCCCTGTTAAGTTCCTAGTTGTATAAAGCAGTGTCTTTCAAAGGCTTTGGGCTTTGATTGTGTAGAGTTTCATTGGCATGGCAACAATGCAGTAAACAGTGACTGTTCATGGGAGCGGGTTTATTTAACTTCTGCACATTGTGACATAGTCTGGAAAAAACTACAAATTGTTTTCCAAAAAAGCCATTCAAAAAAGAGTATCTCTCTTTGCAGTGAACTTTGCAAATTTTTCTTAATGCTCTAACAGCAACATTACACACTAACAACTTGGGTTACGTATGTACCTTGGTTTCTTGAAAAGAGAAACAAGACACTGCATCTGGTATGACACTATGGGGAATGACCAGTCTGACGCTCATGTCTCATCATACCAATCCTATGGCACCAATCCAACTCCAGTTCTATTTTGGAGTTTGTCCACTCTAACTCCAAGATACAAGGAGCGCTGAAAAACTTATGGACAAGCTTTTTCTGGAGTGGGGCACAGGAATATAAAAAAAAATTCCTCCTAAATTCTGGAGATCTGGGAAAATCCAACAATACAACAAGGATGGCTGTAAAACAAACCAACAACAAAGCATTTCTTGAAGACAGTTTGAACCAAAAACATGGTCTTTCCTCGATCTTCGTGAACCTGGAATATCCTTTGCTAGAAACGTTGCAGGTGGGACTTGAACTCAAGTCTTTTAGTCAGGTGTTGACGCATTAGTGGCTTGCGCCACAGGCCAACCATGAAAAGCTCTAATGGGTAGAAACAAAGTTCCATTAAGCTCCCAAACATAGTGAGGCTGACACTCAGCCCAGCCAGCTGCTAACCATAGGCAGCTACACCAGCACTGCTATACTCTATAGAGTTTATGTGGAGGCTGCCTGCCTGCCATAACCGTGATACCTGGGACAATTCATGCAGCACAAGATTGCATGAATGAGCTGATAAGCCCTTGCTGAACCTACAGAATAGGTGACTCAGACGACTCCAAAGGACTGAAGACGAAAAAACTGATAACATTCTCTATAGGTGCCTGTCATTCTCACAGGGGCATCTGATGCGCATTGTGCACTGCAGTGGTTAGACAGACTTAGACACCAGTCACACCAAAGGCTTTCTCCATAGTATCTTAGCAGAAGCAGTGTTGAGTTCCCTCAAAAAGGAAATAAAATTGAAAAAGTGAAAACGCATACAACCCCTTCAATTTTTTAACGTAGTACACAATGCACTGTTGTCTATGGCAAAAGAGAAAGTAGTAAAACTGAAAGAAGAATCATATCGTCGCTGTCGGGCGGAATCCTCGTAACTCCATTTTTGGGCTTTGTTGTTTTTTTCATAAATCAATACTATTGGTCAGTTCCCACATGGCTGTGTTAATTTGACAAATGATCAACCAATGAAAAGTGGCCGCCTCTTCTTCACTCCGCGAGGGCCTCACAGCATTACTTCTCATTCATTCATAAGATTAAAAGTCGCAACCATTTAGAAATCCTCGTCGAGCAACATGTTATCTGAGGTAAATGTCATGAAAACACTGGTTATTCCTGATTCAAATATGTGTATCAGTTATATGCCAAACAGTTTTAAAAACCATTTTAAACTGTTTTAAAAACAGTTTGCGTGCAGATTAATTTCTATAGCCTATAGTTGTGACCAATCAATGCATTTCTCACAGGTCAGTGCGGGAGTTTGTGGATGGTTCTGATTGCCTTTCTTGCCACCCAGAGTGTCGACAGGTCAATGGCTCTGCCACCTGCACAGGCCCTGTAAGATATTAATGCAAAACCAATTCTGCTGTTTTCAATATAACAAAAGTCAATTGGGACAGATTGTTAAGCTTAAAGAAAAGACAACAAAACATCTAAAATGTCATTGTGGTAGTTCGTATGATTTATGTGCTATATTGCAAATTTTCTATATCACTTTTAAAATATCACTTTACAGTTTTCATAAACAAATTGGACCTAAGTCACCTAAGCAGTTCTTATAGTTGTCCGTATTTAGAGTGAAGTGTAAAGTGTGTGTGTGTGTTCAGGGTGCAGGTCAGTGTGAGGAGTGTGTGCACTTCCAGAATGGAGATGTGTGTGTTGAGCGCTGTCCCAGCGGGGTGAAAGAGGACCAGCACACAGTATGGAAATACTTCAATGGCACGGGACACTGTCTTCACTGCGAAAACAACTGCACTCTCTCGTAAGTCACTTACTGTGTCATTCCCACTTCAGCTCCTGTACATTCATTTATCACTTCATTTCCTGTTTGTGTTTCAGGTGCCCACTGGATGATCGGGGGTGCCCCATCCAGCAGAAATCTGGGTAAGACTCAGAGTATTACATGCAGGCATTATACTCACATTCATTAAGACAAACATCACTTACTATCAGCTAAACCCCTACAGATGGTACAGTTGTGAATAATAACTTGGATAGTGTGTGTGTGTGTGTGTGCCATTACTTTTGTAAGAAATCAGACTTTTGCGATTTTCTACAATAAACTGGGCAAAAATCTGATGTGCTTTCATTAAAAGGGGACCCAAGTTATCTAGGGACTTGGTGGTGGGCTTTCTTGATGTAGGCCAGTATGCAACCTGGTAAACTTCAGCATCCACAAAGCAGCATGTGTAAAAACCACCATAGCAACCACATCACAACCACCTAGCAACAAACCCAATAGTCTAGCACTTTAGGATTGCACAATAATTCACCACTTGCATTTACTTGTGATCTCTCTGCTGCAAACCTGCAGGCCTGGAACAACAGTCGTGATCACTATCAGTGGATTGTTTCTGTTCCTCATCCTCGTCACACTGCTGGTGTATCTGCGCCGACAAAAACAACAGAAAAAAACCATGAGGAGAATTCTACAGGAGCACGAGGTGAGACTTCTGTCCTTTTTTTTATTGAGGGTTTTCAAATAACTCAAACACAAATGACAATAAAAACAATTAGACGAACAAACAAACAAACCCACAGCGCTGGTGATTACACGAGTACATACTGTGTACCTGAGGACATAAATCTCTGCCTGCTTCAATTCAACAAAACATGACAGAAAAGGAAAAAAGCTCAATTAAAGTAAATGTTTAGAGAGGTTCCCAAAGTCTCCAGAATTTGTCAGACTTATGATTGAGATCAAAAGTTAATTTCTCCAGAGGAAGAAAGGATGACAGCTGAGATATCCACAAAGTGACAGTTGAAACCTGGGACCACTTCAATAGAATACATTTTTAGTTAAAAATGAAAGGGTTGTAAACAAAGGCTTTAAGTAAAAGTCAAAAAGATCTTTAGGAATGTCATTCAACAAGTACAGTGAAGGGTATGAAATAAAATGTTTCCCTGTTATCTCCTGAGTTACAGAATAAACCCCTTTCCAGAATGGTTGGTGTCACACCCCTGTCAGACTGTGTTTTGGTTTAGCTTTGTTTTTCACCCCCCATGATCTGTCTGTTTGGTTTCTCCCCATGTTTTTGCCCATATTTGTTGTTTCCTGTTCTTGTTTAGTTTATTCCCTTCACCTGTCTGTTTTTGATTAGTTTGCTATTTAAGTTGGTTTCTGTCTAGTGTTCTTGGTCCGTTCTTAGTTCGTAATGGTGTGTGGGTGTTCTACGTTCCTCGGTCCATGTTTCCTGTTTCTGGATTTAATTATTTAACACGTTTGGAATATATTCAACGTTGTTTTCTTTACTGCACCTAGATCTCACGAAGCATGCCTGATCAGAACTTTTAACTTTGGGGAGAATCGCTTCAAGTCTACTTTTGCGACTATCTTATAGCATTTATAGCAATGGAACATTTAAGCTAGAACGATCTTCCTCTGTATTATTTAAATTGTTGCAGATGTCCGATGTAAAAATCCTTAAAAGTTCTATTTATAGTCAAAGGGTCGCTTAAAATGTCGCCACCTACATTCCGTATTGTAACAATTGAACGATCGCTATTTTGATTCTTTAGTTGGTGAGCAAGCAATCGGCTGGATTTGTTGCTAAATTTATAATATTTTTGCTTAGTAAACAGCAAAAGCTTCCATACTCAATCTGGTCCTTGCATTCACCAACGCTTTTAAATTTGAGACTGTTGGGGATTTCTTATGTATTTGTTCCGACCTGGAGACTACGTTTTCAGGATTTTTCCTGTTACTGTCTATGACTCTTAAGATGAGAGGTGTAAGAGATAAGATGACCGTGTGCTAGAGTAGCTTTAGCTGCATCCCAAATCATGGTTAAAGACAGTGGGAATCTCTATTATCAAGCCAGAATTGAGACGAACAGTCTGAAACAAAAGAGCAAAAAGGATCACTGTTTAAAAGAGATGTATTAAACCTCAAGTATGAAGTTCTAGGAATACTGAAAGCAGGATCAATCTGAAAATGTACTGCTGCCAAAGCAACAGCACTGAACCGCATTCAAAAATTGTTTAGGCTTAAAAAAATAACCAAGCCAAGAATAGGAATTGTGGGGTATTAAACCTGTATCTGTGCATAATTGATTAAGAATATTAGATGATTTCATTGGTGCCATATATCTAACAAACCTGTATCTGTGTATAATTGATTAAGAACATTAGATGATTTGGGGTTCGATACGTTTGCAGACGAGGATTTTTTCTAGAGAAGCATTCATTATACAGTTGAAGTCTCCAGCCAGGAAACCTAAGCCTTTACAATAATAGTTAAATAATAAAATCATTTGTGATATAAAGTTAGGTAAGTCGAAATTTGGCGCATAAACATTGAGAATTGTTATACGATTGTTTAAAAATCGAGCCTGTGATCATAACAAATCTTTCTTTCAGGATCAGATTCTTTGTGTTCTAGAATAAAAGGTAGATTCTTGTTTATAAGAATAGCCACACCTCTCTGATTCTGTGAATAAGAGGAGAAATGAACTTGACCTACCCAATCTCTCCTAAGCTTTGAACGCTCGGTAAGAGACGGTATGTTTTGTTTCCTGAAGCAGTGCTATGTCAGGTTTTTTCAAATGACTTTTGAGAAATGAACCTTTTTTTCTTTTTATTGCATGGCATGAACATTCCAAGTAATGAGTTGAAAGGAACCAACCATGAGAACCACCCAGAAACATAAATATGTAACAAGAGTAAAACAACGAAATAGAAGTTAAAATGAAAGAACATTTTTGAAAGTTCAGACGGCAGAGAGTTGACCTTGTAAAACAAAAACATGCAACATAGTGAACAAAGTTACAGCGCTTCCCCAAACGACAGAATAAAACCACCCTTATGAAGTCACCAAGCATATTAGACATAAAGTAGTCCTAACTCAACTGAGAGACCACAGTAACAGCTTAGTCGCCAGAGACAATGTCCAAACCTAGGCTTAAACAATAAACTCAAAAGAAATTGTACTTAAAGCTACTCGAGCCTCATATGAATGACACTTTGAGGCAAGTAACAATAAGAATAGAGTAATACGTTTTAATACAAAATCATTCAGAGCTGTAGAAAGTAATGGCAGGGACTCAGTGAAGGTCAAGTCTATGTTCCTCCGTTACAAACGAAAAGATATGAAAGTATACCTCAGTTAAGTATTTCCATGAAAGCGGCAGCTGACTCGGGGCTGTCAAAAAGGCGAATCTGCTCATTGTGAAGACAGCGGAGCC
>JAZGTK010017387.1:327-12295 GCA_036877625.1 Ambastaia sidthimunki
GCGCCCCCCTAATATAATGGTATTCAGTTGGTGTATTACCAAAGATCGCCTAGAACACGACAGCTACATCTTGGAACAACAGATTTAACCAACTTTTTTCTAGTTCAGTTTCTTTACATTGATAACAGTGACCGATAAAAATGCTAAATGTCAAATTTACCTCAGCAAATGTTATGGCTGATTTACTGCAAGTCCCATCCAAATCCTGTCAAAAATAGAATTCCTCCAGGAGAGAATTCAAAATAAAATTGGATTGGACGGTTGATAAGAGCGTGCCTTCAGAAGATTAACATTAAAACATTGTTGATTTAATGTTTAACTTTTAATTATGGAAAACTTAATTAATATTAAATAATAAAATAATAAATTAATATTAAACAAGATGGTGCCCACCGTGGCAGACGTGTCTGTGTACTCTTCCTGCGACCGTCATTATTTAGTGTTTGTTTTTGTTTATTTGTTCGTGTTGTTTGGAACATAAACATACACATAGTGACAGCACTGCACACATATGATGGGAAAACTTTTTTGGAGATCGGGAAGCTATTATTTGATATCACTTTCAGTCTGTCCGACTTGGATCATCTCCTGCATCCGAGTTTACACCAGCGTGGCCCACCAACATCGGACTCCAGTAATCAGAGCAGCCTGAAGAGAGAGTGACGCAAGCTGTGACGAGGCAAGAGAGGAGGGCTACATGCTAGGCTAAAGGCTCGAGCTAACAGACCCCCTCTCCACAGTCTACTGCTAGCAAACGTTCGATCCCTTGAAAACAAACAGGATGATCTCAGAACCAGGATCACAACACAATGTGAAATTAGAGACTGCTGCACGCTCATTTTCACAGAAACCTGGCTATTGGACAACATAACGGACTCAGCAGTTCAGCTAATGATGCACTCTATTCACAGAGGAGACCAAACAGCGGCTTCTGGAAAACACAAAGGTGGGGTCACGTGTGTTTACATTAACAACCAGTGGTGCTCGGATGTGCAGACAGTCAGTAAACACTGCTAGAGTGACCTGGAACTTTTAGTAGTGAAATGCAGACCCTTTTACTTGCCAAGGGAGTTTTCCGCTGTGTTTCTCCTGGCTGTTTACATCCGCCAAATGCAAACAACGCGGCAACGCTTGGGATTCTGTATGACACTATAAACGCAGAAGAAAGCACACATCCAGACGCTGTATTTATCGTCGCGGGTGACTTCAATTACTGTAATCTACGGTCAGTACTCCCAACATACAATCAGTACATTAAATTCCCCACCAGAGAGAAAAATTGGACCAGGTGTACAGTAATGTGAAGGGAGCTACAAAGCTGTACCCCGCCCCCACTTCGGACAGTCTGATCACATCTCTGTGTTCCTCTACCCTGCATACAGACAGATCCTAAAACAAGCTCCCCCAGTCAACAAAACTGTAAAAGTGTGGTCTGCAGAATCTGATGCAATGCTTCAGGACTGCTTTCAAATCACTAGTTGGGAAGTGTTTAAGGATGCTACTATGCGTGAGGACAGCACTGTGGACCTTGATGATTACACGTCTGCTGTAATCTGAATCAACAACACAGCGCCTGTGACTACAAGAAGACTGCTGACACCCGACGCATATGGCAGGGATTACAGAATATCAGAGCAAAACCAGGTGTGAGATCACTGACAGCCTCTTCACACCTGACAAAGTTAACGAATTCTTTGCACGCTTTGAGGTTCTCAACAACAAACCACCGGGCACTAATCTAGCTGATGGGGATGTAGAGAACTCATCACTCACACTCCCACAATTTACAGTCTTATCTGCAGTTGTAGCAATAATTTCCGGAGAATAAATCCATGGAAATCGGCCTGCCCAGATAACATCCCTGGATGGGTCCTTAGAAACTGCTCATCTGCATTAGCTGACGTCTTTGCATCGCACAAGCATCAATTCCCATCTGCTTGAAGAGCACCACCATTCTGCTGCCCAGCAGATCAGTGTTGAAGAGTCAACAGATCATCTGGTCAAATTTCATAAGGTTTGTTAAGACAACACTATTCTCTTCCAAATTTGTACTTAATTCCTAATTTTAAACTAATTGTTTATAACATTTATGTTGTGTTTCAGTCATGCCAAAGCCTTGATTATCATCTCCTTACCACTAAAGGAAACTCAGCCATATCTCCTTGCCTCAGGGACTTCAAAAGCACAGGAAGCACCACCTTGGACAGAAAAGTTCTGCCTTGTCAGTCATGTACATCCTTGGGTGCTTTTGACGAGCTGTTCAAGTCCCATATTGTTTTCAGTGTGAAATATGATGAGGCTCTGTCCAGCCTGTACATATTTTTGCAGACAACTGTGTACTATATTATGGGTACATAATATTAAATATGTACAATAATATGGGTACAACTGAGGAAACTCCAAAAGTCAAGAAGCTAAGAGCAAGGCTGAGAAGCACTAATTTCCTTAATCGACCAAAATGTTAAGTTGTTTCCTCTGCACTTCATCCTTTGGTTCAGCTTTGCTGTTGTTCAGGCCCCTGAAACTAATTCATGGAATGTATCCTGGGAAAAATCTAAGACTGAAATGTGGTCACACATTCAGTGTAGTCATTTTCACATAAAAATTTTATTTCTAGATCTGACCCAAGCTCAAACTGATGTGGTAAAACTGGTGCAGAGAGAATCAAGCAAGTGCACAAGCAAGAGTTGAATGAGTACAGAGACTGCATTTTCGGTGCACAAATTGTGTTTGGTATTTTTCTTTTGGGAATGGGATAGTGTCACATTTATAAGCTTTTATTTTTATACATTTTTAGCTTTTAGTGACAATATTGTGGTATCCTTGTGTTTTTTATCAAGAGATCAAACGGCGAACAATTTGATTTGTTATCATGAGTACAGAAAATATTAACAATACTGAGTTGAAAATTTTTAAAAATGTAGTATGCTGCGTCAAGCTTGACGCTATGGGAAACATGCATTAGGCACCCCCAAGTCTGAACACATGTAAATTCAGGCCTATATGGGTCTTGTGATGTAGAATTGCAAGCCACAATGCCGTTATAAGGTGCCTGCAAAATAGGTCATTATCTTCTTGTCTGCAGGAAGCCCATTGGTCTGCACATTAGTCAGGTGTTAGTCAGGTCTAAGCAAGAAAAAAGAAAACATTAATGCACGTAGGAGGTAGCTGTACTAGGAAAAAGAAAAGATGAAATAAGAATGAAAATGAGATCTATATATTTTAGGAAATGTGTGCCACCCTGTCTACATTATATTGCAGTGAGTGACACACACAATATGTTTTGTTTTGGGAGTGGAGCATGCAAGATTAGCTCTTGAGAGAACTGTGCTCTTTTCAATACAGATGGGAGCCGCCCCACGGGGTGGGTTTCCTTTTTGGAAACCCACTCTGTAGTCTCATCTGAGCTAGATGATGAGCCCATGCTGTCAGTGTCGGATGAGGATCTGACTGCTGGCAGCCAGGTGGTGCTGATACAGACCAGCTTCCTCTTTCTGTTGCATTTAAGGAGCTGGTTGAGGTGATTTCTTGTACTGTCGAGAAGCTGAGGCTCAAGTGGCCAGACGAACGCACATCAAATTATGTAGTTGGATCATAGGTTTCTATCGTCCAACAGGTAGCAGCGTCCCCGTCACAATCTCCTGTTCTTCTCTGTTCTTCACACCAAGGTGTCAAAGTCGTGGAAGAATTATATATTGGCTCATGTTTTACCCCTGGTATGAATAATTCTTCTTCCATGCATGAGTATGGATATGGGACAATGCCTAGGGTATGCCAGTACGTCATTATTTTCAGTTCCTCTTCCCCTAAACCACCCGTTAAAACACCTCCTCGACTCTGCTATCGACTCCATCCTTCAAGCCGTCTCTCCTAGCACCATCCAGTCTTATTATTCAACATGGAAAACTTTAAATTATTTCACGATTTCTTGATTTTTCTCTCCTAACGGTCACATCTTTCATATCTTAGCAGTGTTAAAGGCATCCAAGTCAGATCCATTAAAGGCTATTTAAGCAGTATAATATTTTCGGCGAACTCCCCTGCAATTGATAACTCACAAACCTCCCTCCTCATCAAGGGAATTCAAAGAAGCCACCCTACCCGCCCTGATACCAGACAATCCATTACTCACCAGCTGCATTTCTACTCTCTGTCTCGGTTATCACTCTGTTAACAGAGTGTCAGGAACTAGGTCACTGGTCATCTAAAGCCTTCCATCCATATATATCTAAATGATCCTCTCTATGTTCATCTTACCAATTACACTGTTTTATTTCATTAAACAAATAACATCATAGCTTTATTTATTTGTTACTGTAAATTCCCCCATTCATGGATAGAGCTTCCCTGTTCACTGGCCAAGCCCTTTCCACCCTCAAATAGCAGTGACAGCCTGTTTGCTAAGGTGTCATCGGACGCTCACATTTGCATTGGTGTGCGGACACCCCATTCAGAAGTCATGCAGGACCATCTTACACCCATTCCTAAACCCTTGCCACTACGAATTGCCACCCGAGGTGTTTCAGGGGGTAGAAACACCGGCAGTTTGTCTATCCAGATTTCTCCTGCCAGTTCGCTGCATCAGGAGACTGGACAGAATGGTACCTCTCTCTGACTTTCTGGCAGCGTGGAAACTTCTGACCGATTCAACCCCATGGCTGTTAAGTACAGTAGAGAGAACAAAATTCAGTTTGCCTCCTGTTCTCCTCACTTCAACAGCATTATGTAGATTGTAGTAGTAGGAAAGCAGCATTTAGCATTGGCCCAGGAACCAGGTACTCTCTTGGAAGGGGCTATAGAACGCATTTCCCCTTACATGAGATATTTGGGCTTTTACGGCCGATATTTTATAGTTCCAAAGAAGGATGGGGGGCTGCCTCCAATTTTAGTTTTGTGTTACTTGAATTGAACAGATATACAGATTCAATACAAATTCACCTCTTCTTTCTTTCTTTCTTTCTTTCTTTCTTTCTTTCTTTCTTTCTTTCTTTCTTTCTTTCCATTTATACATAAAAAAAGGGGGGAAACAATTGCACTTGTTAATCACTCTATGCTAGACTAGGGAAACTGGCCTTTTTTTTCGTTGATTTACTGTTTTTATTTTTTACTGTTTCGATTTACGACCTTTCCTGGGAACTGTTGGCCATTTGCTCAATCAAAGCCCTAAAACAAAGGTTTAATGCATACTAAGGTGTGAACCCTTCTTATCTCTATTGTAAGAAATTAAGCCTGCCTCTAAACAGACTCCACTCTAAGATAAAATAATGACAAGCTCAACTCCTACAAGGCTTAATTATCATAAAAACATATTGGTCAGCCATATCTGTGTAACCCCAGAATTAACATTAATTCAATCAAAATAAGGATGCGGCAGACAGAGACTTCAAGAATCAATTTTGATCAAAGGGATACGTGACTGTAATATACATTCAGGAAAACATTTGGTCAAATGACAGTATTACCCGACCATTTGGGTGATCACCTATAACAATAGCCATTCTGTGGGAACCACAGCTCTTAATTTACATTTAAAAGAAAACTTAATATGCATTGGGGGCTAGAAACCGTTTTACCAAACACTATAAAATGTTCATGTTTATATCATTCGATGTTCATTCTGACTCCACTGAACCCTGAGTGCTTCATGTACTTTGTTACTGCAACACTTCAATAAACTACTTCTTCGCTGGAGATAACGTCCTCATCATTTTTTTCTTACATTGGCAAACCACCAAGCGAGGGTTTTTTGAAAAAAAAAAAAAGCGGGGAAAAGTAAGAAAGACTGATGGTTTTTGTTTTAGGGAATCCCCTCGTTTAAAAAAATCTAGAAAGAAAAGAAAATTGAGGAAAAAAGGTAATTTAGTTTGTTGAGTGTTAGCAGGAGGAGTTTATAAGATTATTCTGTACAATTTTGTTTAAAGATTCTAACATAACGGAATCAGCCCGACGCAGTGTGCCAGGAGTTGTATGGGAATTGTTGTTTCTAAAGTAACTGAAGCAAAGTGCTCAAGTTTATAAGTTTCTAAAGTAATTGAAACTTGGTGGTAGATTGTTATAATTCTGCTAAGATTCTAAAGCAATTGAATCAACCCAACGCAGTGTGGTGGCAGAATTTCAGCGGAACAGTTTCTAAAGTAACTGAAACTTGTTGTAGTGTAGAGAGCCCGACGCACTGTGGCTTTGTAAAGTTTAAAACAATAACCCGAAGCATTGTGGTTTTGCTCGATGTACTGTAGCAGTGTTTTAAACTGGATATTTATTGTTTTTTTAAGCCCAAAGTACTGTGGCTAGATAGTTTTAAATATAACACAAAAAACCTGACGTAGTGTGGTTTTGTCCGATGTACCGTGACAGTGTTACATTTTAATATACTTGTGAGTCGTGGTGTAGCTAAACTTGAGGCCTGATAGAGGCTGTGAGACTTTCAGGTTAAAGCTGAAGTGTGGAGATTTATTCAAGTGTCCGACGAACAGGAACTCGAACAGGAATAAACAGACTAACGAATATCTTAAAGCAACTAGATAACATATAGTCAGTGTAACTGTAAGTTGTAAATACTTACTGAATTAATAAACATAAATTCAGTAAGATTTTGAAAATGGAGGAGCTGATTGTTAAATATATCACCAAGCACAGCTCTCAGGGTATGTTTGATGGGATTGAGAACATTGTTGATAAGCCATATGAGTGGGTGATCTCCAAGTTTGAAAATTGTCCCAAAGTGCCCAGAAAGAAAGAAGGAAAAGTTGCTAGTACTTCTTGCCTTATACAAATTAACTCAGAAAAAAATAGAGGAACTGGAGGCAGAAAATAAGTTGCTTCAATCTAAAATCAGTGACAGTGCTATATCTATAAAAGGTTACCAGGCAGGTGAGATTATTCTGAAAGAGATACTGCAACTAAGACAGAAAATTGCAGAGATGGAATCAGATAGTCAATCTGCTCTTAAATATCTAAACACAGATATGCACAATTGCAGAACAAACTTTGATAACAGGCATGATACTTCTGATTATTCTGTGAGATTCCCAATTGCACCAGTGCGATCAAGAAGGACAGGAATTGTATGTGAGAGAGGTGGCAAGCCCAGTACTGGTTATGTCCCTGTTGTGAAGCAGCTGACTGTTGCAGACATGCAAAGTCTTCTTAATCCAGTGGGTACATTTCAACCTGGTGACAGTGACCCTGTTGAGTTCTTGTCAAAG
The DNA here is from genome assembly GCA_036877625.1 of Ambastaia sidthimunki. Lineage (NCBI taxonomy): Eukaryota > Metazoa > Chordata > Actinopteri > Cypriniformes > Botiidae > Ambastaia > Ambastaia sidthimunki. The sequence goes on from JAZGTK010017387.1 coordinate 7,533, forward strand.
CTGGAGAATGTAGTGGACCTTTACAGTTTGTCAGATTCAGAGGCATGTTCATTACTTATGACTTGCATTCCTCCCTGGAAAAAGCCATTGCTCTTTGCCCTTATTTGGACTTCCTGTGCCTGTTAAGTTTATCTCCCTCACCTGTCCCTATGTAATTAGTTTCCTATTTAAGTTTGTTTAGTCTAATGTTCTTTGTCCGGTGTACGTTTGTAAATGTGCATGTGTAGTGTTCCCGTTTCCTCGTTTGCCTCCTGGTGATTCCTTGTATCCTTGTGGATTATTTCAATTAAACACGTTGTTGGATGACTACGTTGTTTTGTTCCTTTTCTCCTCGCTCCGGAAACCCGCACGTCACGTTACAGAAGACTGGACCAATAACAGTAACGGCGTTTAAAACCCGCATTTGTTTTTCCGTTTTTTCCCCAGTGTTTTGTTTCCCTCCTTGGACCCATCTGTTCTCCTCCTCCTGCTGGAGCAGGGGGAATGCTTTCTCGAGGACCACACCACCAACTTTATATTCCTCTCCGAATATACACACTTCCTGGATGACAGTCTGTGCTGTTTCTATTACGCTGGTCTAAACGCGGCCAGCAAAGCGCAGCTGTCTGGGAACGGTCCTTGAGAGAGCCGGTTGTCTATGAGTGGGATGCCATTCCCACTCCGGACCCAGTGCCCAGCCCTCCATCATCCCGGAGTGCAGAGCGACAGCCCAAGCCCACCGCTGACGAACAGCCGAGGCCCCAGCGACTGTTGAGCCAGCGCGGAAGAGAGCGACAGAGCCGCAGATCGCCATGGAGTCCGAGCCGCTGACGTCAGACCAGGTGCGTGAGCCGGCAGCAGAGCTCACGGCGGATAATGAGGGAGGCTCCTCCCACTTCACCAGCACTGAGGGTGAGCCTGCACTGGAGCCTGCACTTCTGACATCATTTTGCCTGTTCAAGATCTCCCACCCACCCTCCTTCTCTTGGATTTTCCTGTTTACTGCACTGTACCGGCTCCTCCCTCCGTCGACTCCTCCATGGGCAACCATTATGGCTGTGGCCTGGGTCCCTCCTGACTCCTCCTGCTTTGGCCCCCTTCTGTCTCCTCCGTGGCTCCTCCCTCCGTCATCACCACCTTTGTCCCTGTGGGTTTCTCCTGGCTCCTCCCGTTGTGGTTCCCACCTGTCTCCTCCATGGCTCCTGCCTCCGTCGTCTCCACCCTGGTCCCTAAATGTCCTCCTCCCGGAAGTCTGGCCTCCTCCAAAGCCTCCTTCGAGACTGTGTCTGCCCCCCTCCAGTCCTCTGTGGCGTGAGGTCGCGCCTTCCGGGAGGGGGGAATGATGTCATGTCGCCTGTCAGACTGTTTGTGTTGGTTTAGCTCTGTTTTCACCCCCATAATCTGTCATTTTGGTTTCTCCCCATGTCTTTGCCCTTATTTGGACTTCCTGTGCCTGTTAAGGTTATCTCCCTCACCTGTCCCTATAATTAGTTTCCTATTTAGATTTGTTTAGTCTAGTGTTCTTTGTCCGGTCTACGTTTGTAAATGTGCATGTGTAGTTGGGTGTTCCCGTTTCCTCGTTTGCTTCCTGGTGATTCTTTGTATCCTTGTGGATTATTTCAATTAAACACGTTGTTGGATGACTACGTTGTTTTGTTCCTTTTCTCCTTGCTCCGGAAACCTGCACATCACGTTACAGTTTGCTTTGCATGTGGAAAGATAGGGCACAAGGCAAGAAAGTGTCACTCTGTCCACAAAAGAAAGATGGGTTATCAAGATTTGCTTAAGAAAGTAAGCAGTTTAGAAACCCAATTGGCACTGTTGAAAGAGAAAGAAGCCATTAACATCTTGCCAGGCACATCAGACAGGACACGACCGTAGTTCAGTCACAAACTGTTTACCGTTCAGTTTGATTCTATGATAGTATTAACATATTTTAAAATATATATAAACTGTCCTGGAGGTTATTGGCTATAATGATTAAGACTTAGAATAGCCGTAGGATATTGTTTTGTTTGATAACATTAGTCATGTCTAATGCTTTGTGATCAATGTGTGCTAAGTGTTTGATGTTTGGAATGTGATCAATGTGTGCTAAGTGTTTGATGTTTGGAAGATTCTTGTGAGGGAAAGGGGGGGGGGCAATCTCTCTTTTAGTTCTCTTTTCAGGAAAGCATTGAGATGTTTATCTGAAATGTGGAACCTACAGGGGAAGCCAATCATGGAGAGGACAAGTAGAACCAGTGCAGCCTGGGAAAGAATAGGAAGACCAGAAACCCACAGATACACCACAGACCTAGGATGTCCCAACATGAGAGATCCAGAGGCCAAGAAAACCACCATGTGAGCTTGAAAAGACTCCAAAACACGCTCAAGAGACTGTGCCTTCCAGAAAGCTACAAGCTTCAAAAAAGAAAAAAAAACAACCGAAAAAAAACCTCTAGAAACCAAACCCATTTCAGAGGGAAAACAATGACTTCTGTGGACATCAAAAACCCATATGGATGAAGATTGTGCACACTGGGACACACTGCACAAGACATCCTAAAGCAACAACACACCTGGACCCACAATAAGAAAATGCATACAGGCAGTGTCACTCAACCCTGAGGAACAGGGTTTTGGGGAAAACATCCCAGAATTTGATTCTGAGTTACCAAAACTAGACAATATGCTAATGTCATTAATGTAATGGAAAGACAACCACATTACTAAAGCTCAACAAGATCTTGATAAAAAGGACAAGATGTTGACTAAACAATTGCATGACAGAGATCTGGCTATTGCCTACTCTGGTTTAATTTGGGTTGTTTACCTTCAAGGCTGCTGTCTGTATGTGTATATTCCTTATTGTTTGCCAATGTGTCATGTTATGCTATATGTGTTCTATACTGAGACGCCAAATTAAAGATACCTCGATGATCACATTAGGACATTCCCGAAGGCTTTAAGTGTTCTTAAATGTCTCTCTTCCAAACTGAAAAATTTTATATCTCATAAAATTTGATAAGGAACATCATGATAAATTTGCCTAAAATTGGATTGAGCAGTAACCAGTGTGCAGGAGGTGATGACCCAATGACGGGTAAGATTCTCTAGTGGTCAAAGGAGGACAACCTAAGGCAGGGCTTCACTGCCACTGGGCACCTGCCCGATTAGGGAGGTGCAATCTGTATAAAGGGAGTAGGTGTGATGCCTCTAAACAGATTCCACTCCAAGATAAAACAATGACAAGCTCAACTCCTAAAAGGTTTAATTATCATAGAGACATATTGGTCAGCCATATTTTTGTAACCACAGAATTAACATTAATTCAATCAAGATGGATGATCAAAGGGATACGTAACTGTAATATACAGTACATTCAGGAAAACATTTGGTCACATGACAGTATCACCCGACCATTTGGGTGATCACCTATAACAATAGCCATTCTGTGGGAACGGAAAGCAATCTCTTCTACCACAGCCCTTAATTGCCCCCAACTTAATATGCATTGGGGGCTAGAAACCGGTTTACCTAACTCTATAAAATGTTCATGTTTATATCTTTTGATGTTTATTCTGACTCCGCTTTGTGCTTCATCTACTTTGTTAATATACAGCAACTTATCTTATCTGCAACACATCAATAAACTACTATCTTATTGGGATCTTCAAATCCTCATAATTTTGTTCTTACACAATGATAATGAAGTGGTCTGAAGGAAACTATTATGTTAAGTGATCAAAGGTTGTGGGACTCCAGGGACTGGGGTGGGATTATTACTTTCCTCTGTTGATGACTGCAGCACCCAAGCAGTACCCTCTGATGTGTAGACTCATGTTCATCTTCTTCTACAATAAAGACTACTGCTAAATCCAAGTCTCCTGGTCTTCACTGAAAAACGTTTTCAACAGGATCTTCTGTCCCAGGCTTGGGGGGGGTCAATCTTTCAACCACAGCCAGAGATGATTAGGCCCCTAAGGTAAGCCAGCTCTTAAATGCTGATCTCTCAACCGAGGTTGTAGGGACAATTCTGAGTTCCAGAGCTCTGTCTACAAGACATTGTATGCCCTGAAGTGGCAGTTCTTTATAACATGGCCTGCCCTGTTGGTTCAGTGCTGGAGTTTCTCCAAGAGCGCCTATCTGCACGGTTCTGCAGGGCTTTGGCTACTCTCAAGGTTTACGTGGCTGCTGTGTCTGCTATCCACAAACCTGTTGATGGAGAAACCCCCTGGTGTCTTGTTTTCTGCATGGTGCCAGATAGCTGAGGCCTTTCTGTGACATGCAGGTCCCCTCCTGGGACCGTACTATAGTTATCTTCAGCTCCATTTAAGCCCTTGAATAAGTTTCTGACTTTCAAGGTGGCTCTACTACTAGCTCTTCTACCTCATTGCTCTAAAGAGTGGGGTATCTACAGGCTGTTTTTGTAGGCCCTGACTGTTTGGATTTTGCCCCTGGCTTTGTTAAAGCCATTGTGCACTCTGAACCAGACTATATCCCCAAGGTGCCTGCTATGACTGGTTACCCGGTGGTACTTCACCCATCTCATCGCATGAATCACACTCTAGATCTAATTTTATCATGTTCTCGACCCTATAGATATACAGTGCTCAGCATAAAGGAGTACACCCCCTTTAAAAAGTACGAATTTAATCAGTAGCTCAATGAACAAAAGAACAATTTCCAAACTTTTCAAAAGGCTGAGTTTTATTGAACACTTCTTTAACTCTATAACATGAAATTAAGGTTAATAATCTAACTTGGATCACAAAATCTTCAGTTTTAATCAAATTGGTTGA